>PVKM010038419.1:0-14114 GCA_004027735.1 Carollia perspicillata
TTAAATACTGTATACTTTTTGTATGCAATTTTAAATTAAATTATTGCACAACAGTATTAGATACAACATCTATACTGTATTTTATAATAAATATAAAATTTAACTGGTACAGTAATTAGAGAAGAGCTTCGGACTTTGTTCCTTTATGAAAATAATTTTAACTTTTCAGTTAAAAATATGTCGTGTTTATGTTCATCTGCCATTTTTAAGGACACTTTTTGATTATAGGCTTATGTGAATACTTTTTTACATTTTTAAAACATTTTAAAGTTCTAAAATGTTTTTGCTTATCTTTAAGGCACTCATTCAGCTCTCAACCAAAATTAGTTTAAAAGTGGCTGGCCTAATTTAATTTTAAACCTGCTTTTTATTATTGTTGTTGTTGTTATGATGATTCTTATTATATTTTGGTGGTTTCACTCAAGGTTAGGTTAGGTAGGCATAAGAAGCAAAAAGCCCTAGATTAGTTTCACTTAAGCATTTCTTAACTAAATCACATCTGTGTGATCCTTTATTATTTTTTATATTATTTATTTGTTCATTTATATTGCTGTTCAAGTACAGTTGTCTCCATTTTCCTCCCACCCCAACCAAGCCCACCCCCGACCCGGGAGCTCTGCGATCCTGTATTAGCTGAAGTGTCTGTCATCTCACTGTTCCTCCAGAAGGAAGCCCGAAGTGACGCTGACGACAACGTGCTCATTTTCTCCCAGATTCTCTGTGCTCTGCCCCTCTTGCTCTAATTTTGAACTTGTTTTAAAAAAGGAAATTGCTCTTGGATTTTTATGTGGAAAAGATTTATGTTGATTTTTAAAAGGTCTTTTATTATGCAGTTACCTCAGAAACTAGATGGAATTGTTTTATTGCAGAGAGTGGTGAGCCATCTCATATTCTCTAACTAGTGAGGCAAGATATGAATGGGAAGTATTCCTGTAAATAACGTAAATCACAGCATCCCCACTCTTGGTGGCCCTGTCGGGGACGTCCCTGTGATCAAGCGCAAGTAAAGCTCTTGCGTAGCTGTGGTCTGCACAGCACGGACCTCCTGTGCTGCGGGGTGTTTCCTGTCCCGGCTCTCAGGCCTGCCCTGTTGGGAGAGACCTGGCGGCAAGGTTTGGACTTTGGCGGAGCCTGCTGCCTGGCTGAGCTGAGCTGAGCTGAGAAGAAATTTGAGTTTCCCGAGAATGTCGGTCTTGCGGGAAATTCTGAAAATACTGGGGCAGGAAGGGAATGAAGGGGGTCCATGGGAAAAGCAGAAAGGGACTGTGGCCAGGAAAAGGTTGCTCTGCTGAGTTTTCACAAGAAAGAAGAGGAAGAATCGTCAGGGTTATGGTAAAGCAGGGACTTGAAGGTATCACAGAACACCCATTGAAGGCCTGAGTAGTGCTAAGGGATTCTCAGTGAGTCTGAGAAAGCAGAACAAGTCCTAACTTCCTTGGAAACTAGTAGTCCCTTTGATGTTGGTGATTGACTTAATTTTGATCATTTCGTTCAACATTGTGAACTGTTGAAAGTGGGGTAGCTTTCTTTGGAAACTGGTGAGGGCCTTGGAGTTGTGGGATATAAGTGAAATTTTAGAAGGGTAATTCTGAAAAGGGGATTATGAGAAGGATCAAGGTCTTAAAGGTATTAAGGCAGACAGAATTCTCAAGGGCCAAACAAGGGTGAGATTCGTTTTCCTTTTGATTACCTAGGAGCATCTGAATTACTGAGTATCTAATTCATTTTTCCCACTCCCAACATAGTAGATAAGGTTAAGAATGTAGAGGTATATAAGGTATCCAGGAGAGTTCTTCAGAAATGGAAAAGTTTCTGGAAACATCTGTGCTGTTGGAAGTTTTGGGATTTTGGAGACGCTAGGGAAAAAACAGACACCTCTACTGGGGCCAGATGGCCCAGAAGTTTAAAGGTCATAGGAATTGTACAGCCATTGGATCTTCTAAAAGGTTTGTTTTAACTACCTGGGAGTTAATACTCCTTACTCAGATGACTTGCATAAAGTACAGGGCCCTGTGGACTTGGTTGTAATTCGCAGCAGAAGCATTCTCCTGTCTGGTGATTGACAGAGAGCTCTGTTGTGTGTTATTTGTCTTCAGTCAGACATCACCACTCTTCGCAAGGAACCCTGTTAAGGCTCTCTCCCAAATTTGTTCTTTTTGCTCTACAGCATTACTTGCCAAGAAGAAAAAATAGGCAGGAGGCCTAAGTTCTGGATTTCCGGATGCTGGATAAAGAGGACAGTGGCTTGGCTCATTCTACCTCACTTTTGCCTCGTTGTGCAGAATGATGTGGAATTAGGGTGCACCACTGTGGGTGTTGGGAGGAATGTGCCTGAGCTAGCTGAAGGTTTGGGGTTGCTGAGTCCCTAAGCAAAGCCGTGATGAAAGGAGTCATTTAAGGGAAAATGATATGAAATGCTGCGTGTAAGTCAACAGGTTTTAGAAATTACTGGATCCCGTATTGGCTTGGCGAGTCCCACTTGTTCTCGTAGATAGATGAATATTCCTGCCAAATCACTCTCCCATGCACAGTTAATCAGTTAACAGATACAATTTGGAGATCAGTCTGCTCTTTCTAGGCTCCTTTCAGGTATGTGATCTAATGCAACTTGTACTTTTTCGTCTGTTAAAGGCCTGTTTTCTAGGTGTGATACAGGGTGGTTTATACTAACCCTGCAATATAAGCCTTTATACCGTGTAGTCCATTAAAAAAAAAACAACTGATGAGAAAACTGAAGGCAGAGAGTGTCAATGACACTCTGGGTCACACTGTTAATGACCAAACAGGTTCCCAAATCCACGTTTTCTGACCCATTCCAGTGCCCACTTAATTCCTTTAATTCATACTCATCATCATCACAACATGTGTGTATTTAGTGCGTGTCACATATTGTCCTAAGCATTGTCCATCTTTCATCTTAATTAATTCTCTTAACCAATTCCGTGAAGCTTCTCAGCATCATATTTGAGATGCGCACATTGAGGCTTGATGACTTGCCAGAAACGCAGCTAGTAAGAGCTGGAACTAAGATTTCAGTCCAGTTCTGGCTGATTCCAAAGGATGTATTCTTTTTTTTTTTTTCACCAATGAATATTTGGTATAATAATTATTTATAAGGTATAAAGAATAACACAACAATTCCCATCAGCTGGCTTTAAGAAATAAAACATAACTGATAAGGTGAAGCCCCCCTCCCCATTGCATTTCCCTCAAAAGTAGCCCACCACAGAATCTCAAATCCGGGCCCTTTACCACGAGCCATACAGCTCCGTTTACTAAGTGCATTTCTGAGGAGCTAGGAATTTGGCAGTGAACAAGAAAGACATCTTCCCTGCTGTTGTGGGGTTTCCTGTAGGTAATGGTGAAATACTTGTTCGTTAATCTTTCTGGAAACACCCAGTAGTTGCTAGGAAATACCAGGTTTTCACCAAGGACAGCTAGGGAGTCCTTTAGGAAACCATTGGTGCCACGCTAGAAGGTTGCCTGCGTATTACACAGGCTCAACACTGTCTTGAGAACACACGTGCCTTTTCTGTTTTACGAGCTTTTCTGTTTCCTGCTATGTTACCAGCCTTCTCGGAGAAGTGGATACTCCCTTCTCCTGTGCTTTCCTGCCTGCGCTTCCTTCCTTTCAATAGAGTGATTGAACATCGCACTCGATCCATACCTCTGTGTGGCAATTTTATCTGTCTTGTTTAATACATTTTCCAAATTATCCCTGCTTAAGACTTGGTCCAGGTGGATGGCAAATGCGTCTGAGTGGAACTCACATTCTTAGATAGAATTTCTATCACAGTACTTCTCAGTTTTTTGAGCCATCACTTCCTTTTGTAAATACAAAACTCTCATACCCTCTGCATTCTGACAATTTTCAGATACTAACTGGGTGTCCTACAATTCAATTCAGTTTTCACATGAACCGTCCTGTGCTAGCATCAGATCTCACAGGTTAAAAGTCAAGGTTTCCAATAAGATTATCCTTACTTTAGACATCAGCTTACAAAGTAGGGTCCCCAGACTACTTACACTTATTCCTGGCTGACTACAAATTTGGGGCTTCCCATAAGCCCCTCAGGTTTGATAATTCACCAGAGTGCCTCGTAGAACTCAGGAAAGGTCTGTACTTACGATTACACAAATGAACAGCCAGATGAGGTATACAGGGCACCACAGGGCAAGGTCTGAAAGGGTCCCGAGCACAGAAGCTTTTGTTCCTGTGCAGTCCCAGTGCACCACCTTCCTGGCTCATCAGTGTTCACTGATTTGGAAGCTCCCCTGAGTGTTGATGTCCAGAGTGTTTATATGGGGCTTCATTATGTAGGCATGATTGATTGAATCGTTGGCCACGCGATTGAAATCAAATCTCTAGCACCTCCCCCTCCCTGGACGTTTCGGGGTAAGGCTGGAAGTTCCAACACTGTAATCACATGGTTGGCTTTTCTGGCAACCAGCCTCCATCCTTAGCAGTCCAGGCCCCTCCTTACCCACAGTGAGTCACAGCCGGAGGAGAAACTCGAGCGTGGCCGAAAGAGACTAGCAGAAGACACTCCTGTCACTTAGGAAATTCCGAGAGATTTCGAAGCTCTGTCCCAGAAACTGGGGATAAAGACCAGGTTTATTCTTTATTGTATCACACCCTCCTTTAATGGTATTTGAAATTGCAACATTAATTAATTTTTATTGAAAACAGATTGAACAAAGTAACTTTGGAATTTTTTAAATTGGCTCGGCAGTTACCTGCTATTCACAGCTCTTCAATTGCTCTTAAGACAAGCGCTGAAAGGGGTCATTCCGGAACCTCCGGGAGGTGGAGCTCATTTCCCAAATGGCAGTGCCAAGGCCATAGCGATACTCTGATGTCGGGCGAAGTGACATAGGTCATGCAGTCTGGTTGATGCGATAGCGGTCCTTTTCCTGGTCATAAAATTAAGAAAATTCATCATCCAGGTGTTTCCAACTATATGGGTATTGCATTAATGTAAATGCATACATGTTAAGTTTGTGCCTTATGTTCATCACAGTTTGGTAGGAGTTATGTGGCACAGGAGTAGTTCAAGGGAGGAAAGGGAGGGATATAGTAGCCCCCGGGTATCCCTAGGGACGAGGTAGGATTTGAGGTGTCCTTGAGAGACGGTTAGTACTTGGAGAAGTAGAGAGGAGAGAGGTAATGGTATTTTAGGTGAAGAAAAAAATACGTGTGAGGAAACAGGATTTATCATGGCCTCTTTGTACTTACACACAGTGGTATGGCCTTATTTGAGCAATTTGTGCATGTGAGGAATAGTGGGAAATGAGATTAAATAGATGAGCTGTGTTAAATTATGTATGACTTTCAAAGGCCAGTAGAATAGTTTCACCTTGATGTGGTAGGTAATTGAGAATCAAGGAAGGCTTTTGATGAGGTGAGTTAGAAAATGAAAAGAATATGTAAGAAACAAGGATTGGCATTTGTATTGTTGGTAGATTAATGAGAAGAGAGATTGGAGAAGGGGGTAGAGAATTGGAAACTGGGACCTGGCTGGTATGGCTCAGTGGATTGAGCACCAGCCTGCGAACCAAAGGGTCACTGGTTCGATTCCCAGTCAGGGCACATGCCGGGTGGCAGGCCAGGTCCCCAGTTGGGAGCATGCGAGAGTCAACCTATCCATGTGTCTCCCACACACTGATGTTTCTTTCCCTCTTTTTCTCCCTCCCTTCCCCTCTCTCTAAAAGTAAATAAAGAAAATACTTTAAAAAAAGTAAATTAGAACAATTTGAGCCTCCAAATAATGACAGTAACAGATTATAAACTGTAGAATAATCCATGAGACCATGCTAATATGAATCAGAATCAGAAGGGAAGGCTTTTCCTATGGTAAAATGCAAAGTAATGTAGAAGGTTTGATAGAAATAGAAAATTTTAGGGAAGTCATGAATGGCTGCTAACGCCAGTAGGCAAAAGTTTGATGAGAAATAGGGTATTTACATAGTCCCAAAGTATCTCCTCATAAGATACTTATTAATTACAAAAGGAAAAACAGTAACTTTATAGCGGAGGAACCTGGCAGGCACCACCTCCTCCGAGTGATGGCAGCAGACATCACCGGTAATGGGACAGAATTGGCGTCATCTCTCTTCTGCTGTGATGCACTGAGAAGGGTGCAATACCACTCCTGTGGCGTTCTTGCCAAAAATGCAAAACCTGAACTTAACCATGAGATGGCACCGTACGAACCCATCTGCGGGATATTCTACAAATTAAATGGCTTGTAGTTTTCAAAAATATTAAGGTCATGAAAGGTAAAAAAGACTGAGGAACTCTTCCAGATTAAAGGAGACTAGAGAGACCTGGCGACAGAATGCAATATTTGATCCTGGACAGGAAAAAAATGCCCTGGTTTTTCTGTTCTATCAAAGATAGTAGTGGGCCAGACGTGAGATGTGATAAAGTCTTTGGATTAGGCAATAGTGTTGTATTGCTGCTAATTTCCTGACCTTGACAGTGCACTGTGGTTATGTGGGAGAATGATCTTGGTTTTGGGAGACGCATATTAAGGTTCTTAAGGGTAAGGGGTCATCACATCTGCCGCTTATTCTCAAAAGGTTTAAATTTTTTAAAAGCATATATATTTAGAGAGCATGATAATGCAAGTGTGGTTAAATGTTAACATGTGGAATTTGGTTAGGGGATAGATAGACCTAACTTCTTTGTACTATTTTTGCAGTTTTTCCGTAAGTCTGAAATTTTCTCAAAATAAGTTATTTAAAAATAGAGCAGGAGCTGCTGAATTAGTTACCAGTGAATCAGCGACTATTTTAATTAACGTTTGTGTAATAGTGTTTGTGTACGCAGTGCTTGCTGACTTGAGAGGTCCTCATTCCTTTTCCGTACTTTTTAACTTGTGTCAGTATTGTTTAAAGTCTGGCGTAAGAAGGAGAAAGGAACACTGACTTAGCCACCTGGAGATAGGTTATTCTCTTAGGTGTGCAACTCACCTTTCAGTGAGATCTTTCGGAAATCACTGTCTGGGCCCCACGGTCTTCATCCGAACACATTCAGTGGGAGCTGGGTAAGCCGACATCAACGATGAGGCTCTAGCAGTTCCGTGATGACGGCCCCTGGACTCACTGCAGTGGTCGGAACTCAGCGACAGTGTTTATTTTCAGCCACGCGAAGAAGGCCCAGGCATTCTCACACAAGCCAGTTGAGCAGAGCCGCGGCAATCGGAGCTAGCAGACGTCTGTCAGACCACCGAATCTGCCCCTCCACCAGCAGCGCTCCCTTGTTCACGGCACACCCTTTAGTTTCGACCAGTACACTCCTCTCTAGCTGTTTGTTGTTTTTCTGGAGATTTGTGTTTTTTAGTTCACCCGTTCTTTTAGTCATTAAAAAAAAAAAGAGTGTGGGTTTTCTTAACTTAAAAATTTTCCAGTTCTCTTATGTTTAGACTTTACTTTTGGAAACGGTGATTTGCTATTGTGGCAGAGATTAATAGGCAGGTGGACTGTTTCCCTCTAGAATAACGAAAGGATTTAGTTGATAAACAGTTGGATGTCTGTGGTAGTAATTATATGATCAGAAAGTGATGGGAATGGAAATCACATTTCAGAATAAAAATTAAGATTTCTAGCTTGTGCATAAAAAAAACTATAGCTTAGAAAATGCAACAGCAAAGTGTCTTTGCTCGTACTAACCCTTTCGATATGATACCCTAAAGAACAAGGGAGGTAGGCTGTCCAGAAGTAGACGCCTGACCTTGCGTCGGTGAGGATGTAAGTTGGTTTATTCTTTTTAGGAGGTAATTTAATAATATCTGTTAAAAACAAAAGATGATGTATGCCAACTTGAGTTCCATTTCTAGAAATTTATCCTCTAGAAATACTCATTGTAGCATTGTTTATAAAAGTGAAAACTTTAACAGTGTGCATTGTTACATGATGTTATAACACAGCATACAATGAATTCTTATACAGCTATCAAAAAATAATGTAGGAAGCTATTTAAATATTAATATAAAATGTGTCTATTGCTGTTTTTTAAAATTGTGATAAACTAAAGAAACCATAATATTTAATATTTTAACCATTTGTAAGTGTACAGTTTGGGGACGTTAAACACATTTACAATTTTATGTAACCATCGCCACTTTCTAGATTTAAAACTTTTTTATCATCCTCAACAAAAACTCTGTACCCATTACATGATAACTGCCCCCCAGCCCAGAGATTGTTATAAGGTGACGTGTAACACTGCCCAAGTGCATAATTAAGTGATGGAGGAGAATTGCCAAATAGTATGAATTCTGTGATCCCAGTGCGGTACATTATTATAATATGTTCATTTAAGTGTGGGTGAAATCCAGGAGACTGTCTGTATTAAACCATTAATGGGGGGCACTATGGAAGAACTTTACTTTTAGATCATAAATTTTGGTAACTCTTTGTTAAACAGTGAGTATGTGTAATTTTTCTAAGCAGAAAAGGAGGGGTCTACTTTATTATACTAAAACTTGGTAATTTTGATGGCTGTGATTTTAGGTAACAACGGACTTTCTATGTGGTTGCTGAATTTGAGCTTATGTAGAAGCTGAACACGTGATTAAAGTAGTCATTTTTATTTTCACAGCTAGAGTTGGGAAGACATCACTGATTATGTCTCTGGTCAGTGAAGAGTTCCCAGAAGAGGTAAACATTTTTATTTCTTTCCTATTTTTAAAATGTTTTAAGTTTATCAAAACTGAGCTAAAATGAAACAGATTCTGCCTTTTTTGCATGTATTTCCTTTCTAACAGTCGTGACTTTGTAAAGGCTCATCCTGTTTTACACAGGACATCTCTGAAATACAGTGTAGGAGAAAACCACACTGGCTCGGAGTTCACCTCCATCCTTTGCATTTCCTACTTTTGGCCTTGGCTAGGATATGTGTCAGCTCTGTGCCTCGTTTGTCTCATCTGTGAAATGGGAGCTCAGAGGGATATTAGAGATGATCTAATCTGTGTAGTCCTTCTTTTTGTTGTTGTTCTGGGTAAATTGTTTTTAAAAATAAAATGTTACTCGTAAGCCCAGAACAAAACAGATGAGTATTCCTTTAGTTACAGTTGGGATGGAAGGTCTGGATCCCCACCTGCCTTTCACCCGACACCCCCTAATCTTTGAGAGAGTCACTAGGATTCCGACACACATTTGAAAACCTTTATTATTATCTACTTCCATCATTTTACAAGTGGAGAAACTGATTCATTCCATATTTGCCTACCTCGGAGGATTATGGTAGGTCTCAAATGAGATAAGATTACTAATGGGGGTGCCACCGAAGGTAAGGTGGCTCTATTATATTACTGGCAATAGATTTATTTACAGTTTGGAAGTTCCATTATGGGATTGCTGCTTATGGCCTTAGGTAGTTAGGATATTATTGTGGGGAATGGGACCAAGGCAGATGGAATGAAAATTCATTTTTTTAATTTTCTTTCTTCACATAGCAGGTGTTATTAGTGCCACAGTTTATATTTACCCTTTTTAAAACTTGTTTAGGTTGGAATATCTTTATAATTTCAGTATTCAGACAGAAATATGATGTGATAGTATTTTCAACAGTGGCCATATAACCATTCATTATTTATTTTGCTTTTTTTTCCTGTTAAATAAGATGGTTAAGTAACTACTTAATTCATGAAATGAAGCATATTTTCATGTGTGGTTTCTGGAATTAGCAATATTAATTATGATTGCTCAGGATGTAATACCTGAAAGTTTTCTATGGTAATTTAACTTAGTTTAGAGTCATCATTTTAGGAAAGTCCTCTTGGGTATCAATAAGGGATTTTTAAATAAGTAAAATCATCCAGTCTTTCCAAACAATGTAATCATTAAGAATAAGACTTATTACATAGCCAATCAGTTATCTGCTGGAAGAAATGAATTTTGATAATTTGGTTTTTTTAAAGATTTTATTCACTAGAGAGAGGGGAAGGGAAGGAGAAAGAGGAAGAGAAACATCAATGTGTGGTTGCCTCTCACAACCCCCCTACTGGGGACCTGGCCTGCAACCCAGGTGTGTGCCCTGACTGGGAATCAAATCAGTGATGCTTTGGTTCACAGGCCCACGCTCAATCCACTAAGCTATGCCAGCTAGGGTGATAATTTGTTTATTTGAGGATTATTTTAGATTAATGTAGTTTCTCATTTGTAGAGTATCTTAAGCCTTCACCAAAATAGAATGAAAACAACATATTTTTAAAAATTCTAATGGTTTTTTAAAAATATTTATTTATTTATTTTTAGAGAGAGAGGAAGGGAAGGAGAAAGAGTGGGAGAGAAAGATCAGTGTGTGGTTGCATCTCATGTGACCCCTACTGGGGACCTGGCCATCCCAGGCACGTGCCCTGACTGGGAATCAAACCTTCGACCCTTTGTTTCACAGGCCTGTGCTCAATACTGAGCTACACCAGCCAGGGCTCTAATGGTTTTTAAAAATATTTTATTTATTCGTTTTTAGAGAGAAGGGGGGAAGGGAGGGAGAAAGGAAGGGAAGCATCAATGTGTGTTTGCTTCTCATGCACCCCCTACTGGGGACCTGGCCTACAACCCAGGCATGTGCCCTGAGTGGGAATCAAACCGGCGACCCTCTGGTTTGCGGGCTGGCGCTCAGTTCACTGAGCCACACCAGCCAGGGCTAAAAACCTAATGTTTTAAATGCCAAATTTAGATACTATTTCAGGCTGCATCAGATCTGAAGTATCCTTGTATGTGCTGTGCCCACACAGATAGAAATGTGTATTTTTTTAATGGTGTATCATATAGCATTAATATATATTTGCATCTGTGATAAAGCACAAAAGAAAGCATTTTTAACAAAAATAAGCATTTAAAAGTACAACGCATACCTGTAATAATAGGTATGGATGAAAGGAGCTTATATAGAGATAAATTTATATAATCTATGAACAGGTTTGATTGATAATATCCAAAAGTTTTTCTTTTCTGTACTTGTTCTCAAATGAAGGTTCCTCCCCGGGCAGAAGAAATCACCATTCCAGCTGATGTCACCCCTGAGAGAGTCCCAACGCACATTGTAGATTACTCAGGTAACGAATGACCTATTGACCTGCTGGAGGTGAAGCTGTAGGGATAATTTAATCATCCTCGAAAAAGTGTTCACTGAGCTTTAGAAAATGTTAAAGAGGGGTGGTACTTTTTCTCCAGCAGTAAATGGTCATTTACTGTTCTTGTCTCATTTATATCTTCTTGCTAACTCCCACCCGGGCCCTTCTAGAGGCTCCATCTTTCAGTTCTGTCCCTAAGCCACTAAGTCGGGTTCAGCAATAGTAAGAAGGAAGGGGGAATGGTAAATGACAAGAAGTGGGTACATCATTGCCCTCCTTGAATTGGCATGTTTTGTTATCAGGCATGCTGTGATGGTTTGGAAAGAGTTCCGAATTTAAGACTTGTTGAATTCTTTGTTCTTTACTTTTCAGCCTGTGTCTCAAATAAAATAATAGTTAAAACACTTGTAAGCTTTCTTGTTACATTGTACCATGATAGAAGCACACCTACATTGCTTTTAATAACTTAAATTTTTTATATACACTACTACTTGCTTTTTAATTATTAAATTATTTTGTTTTATGCTGGGACTTTTTATTTTACTTTTAAATTAAATTTATTGGGGTGACATTGGTTAATAAGATCATACGGGTTTCAAGTGTACATCTCTCTGGTACGCAGTCTGTCCATTGCATTGTGTGCCCACCACTCAAACTCAGATCGTCTTCCATCTCCACGTATTTGTCGCCCTTTACCCTTTACTGCCGCCTGGGACTGTTTTCTTTTAAAGGGTCAGTTGTAACATGTACCACTCATGTAACGTGGTACACCCATCACGTGTACCACATGTACACGTGATGGGTGATTTTGATACTGGGGGAAGCTATGTGGAGGCAGGAGGTACATGGGAAATTTTTGTACCCTCCACTCAACTTTGCTACGAACCTACAGCTGTTTTTTAAAATGGGTCTAACTACTTTGGTAATATTTTGTTTTGCTAAACTAGTGTTCATGTAGCCTAAAACAGAAATAATAGTACAGTGTAGTCCGAAACATGTCATGCTTTGAATACTTAAAGTGTGACTAGTCTTAAATCAAAGTGTGCTGTAAGTGTGAAATGCAAGTGAATATAGAAGACTTAGCATGAAACATAAATGTAAAATAGCTCATTAATCATTTTTCTGAGAATATATTGGAATTTTAATATTTTTGATATTTTGGGTTAAATAAAAGTAATTTTACCTGTTCCTTTTTACTTTTCTTAAGGTGACTACTAGAAAATTAAAAATTCCATATCTGCACTTGCATTACATTTCTGTTGGAGAGCACTATATTAGAGTCTGAGGGGGTTGGATGCTTTCTGTTACAGTTTCATCTCTAGCTTTATTTATAGAATTATTCTTCTTTAATATATGTGGCTGTGTGATTAGACTCACTTCAGTGTTAGAATTGGAGCCTTAACCCACTGATTATTCAACATAAAAAGAGATATTAAAAATGACCAGTTATTTAGTGTAATATGAAGTACAGTTGAAATCATTTATGATATTAGTTTGTGTAGCTCAAATAACAGGAACATTGCAGGGAAACATGTAATGTAAGATGATCTGAATTGATGTGTCAATAATGGCCTTGCTCTTCATTTGTGTGCTTCTTCGTCTTACCTATGTCATGCATATCTCGTGCCCTTGGGGGTTGTGGGTGCATCCCCTCACTGAGACCAGTTCTGGTCAGAGATACCGTCTGCAGAGGGAATTCTTGACTCCTCATTCTCATGCTCTAGTTTTGCTTCTGGGACTGGGTTACTATCACTCGTATCTGCTATCTGGGTCTCAAGCTTGTACTGCCCAGATTCTCATGTGGCCCTTTAACCTCGTGTGTGGATAGACTCTTTGTCTGGGCCTCTGACTTCTCGGCACCCAGTTTTCTAGCTTGGGTTTCTAACCTCTTCTGCCCGACCCTTCTCAACTCTGGTCAGATACCGGCCTAGATTTATAACACAATGCCTTCTGCTCTTCTCTGTCTGAGTTATCCTCTCGCAAACCTGTCTGTCAGTGCCAGCCGCTCCCTATCAATCTCTCCTCCCCGCTGGCTTACCGTCGTCTTTGCCCCCGAGTCTGGCACTTGACCAGGACACGAGCGATGCGGGGTGCTTGAGGGATGTTTGATAGGCGTTGCGTGCATTGTAGCATGGCCAGTATTTTTTGTGGACGTGTGGAAGATATTAAACTCTTTTTTACTTTGTCATTTGTAGAAGCAGAACAGAGTGATGAACAACTTCACCAAGAAATATCACAGGTGAGTTAAAAAATAGTTGTAGGGTTTTTGTGGGAAAACAGTGATGAGTATAAGTCTGCTTTTTTTTGTTCTCTCACTTATTTTGTTGTTATTGCTGACTTTGAGAATGTATTTTTGCTGGAAGTCCTCAGGAACTTTTTGTTTTTAGAGACGTGCTAAGTGTTTATTATTACAAAAATGCTACTAATTTGTTAATTTTTGTTGCAGGCTAATGTCATCTGCATAGTTTATGCTGTTAACAACAAGCATTCTATTGATAAGGTATGAACATGTGGCTTTTTTCACTACACTTAGTTAAATTTCAGTGGGGGCACGTTCAGAATCGATCCTCAACTTAGAATTTTAGGGGTCTAGAGGCCAGGTCCTTTTCAGAGAAGATCCTCGTGTGGCTTAGCTCCTGTTAATTTTCATTTTAGGTAACAAGTCGATGGATTCCTCTCATAAATGAAAGAACAGACAAAGACAGCAGGTATTTTTTTCTCTCAAATTTTGTGTATTGAAAAATATCAAACTTACAAAAGAATTGCAAGAAGTAGTATGACGAATACCTGTAAACCCTTCACTTAAATCCACCAGTTGTTGCCATTTTGCTGCATTTGCTTTATCTCTAGGTCTGTGTCCCTGTTTGCACACACACACACACTCACACACACTCCTTTTTGGGGGAGGAATTATATGAGGCAGCACAGATATTTGAGAGCAGAGCACAGAATAGAGCTCGATACTATAGTGATTCTCCATTTCGGGTATTAAATATTTTGATAATCTTGCATTTTTCTTTCTCAAACTGC
>PVKM010038420.1:0-14114 GCA_004027735.1 Carollia perspicillata
ATAAAGCCACCCCCCAAGGATTGGGAATCAAAACAGATTTGTCTAACATATAAACACAAAGAAACAGCTAAAATGCGGAGACAAAGAAACAACCCCCAAGCAAAAGTAAAGGAGAAATCTCCAGAAAAAGAGCTAAATGAAATTCAGGTAAGCAATTTATCAGATTTAAAGTCCAAAGTAATGGTTATAAGGATGTTCAAGGAACTTAGTAAGAAGTAAAAAGAACTTTATGGGAACTATGAAGAACTTAGTGGGAACTACATCACCATGAAAAAAGACATAGAAATTATTAATACAAACCAGTCATAAATTAAGAATACAATATCTGAAATGAATACAACATCTAATGAATAATTTAGAAGGCATTAAAAGTATTCTAGATGAGGTAGAGGATCAGCAATTTAGAGGACAAGTTAGAAAAAAACACCCCATTAGAGCCACAAGGGAAAAAAAAGACTTAAAAACAAAATGTTTAGTTTAAGGGAACTCTGGGATACCATGAAACATTACAATATCTGAATTATAAGTATACAAGAAGGAGAAGAAAGTGATCAAGGGATATAAATCCTGCATGAAGAAATTATGACAGAAATTTCCCTTACCTGGTGAAGGAAATAGTCACACAACTTCAGGAAGCAAATGACCCATACATATGCTGTTTACAAGAGACCCACCTCAGAACGAAAGATGTGTATAGGCTGAAAGTGAAAAGATAGAAAAAATATTCCACACAAATGGAGGTGAAAATAAAGCTGAGGTAGGAATACTTATATATGACAAAACAGACTTCAAAACAAAAAGCATAACAAGATACCCCAAAAAGTCACTACATAGTATTAAAGGACTTGATCTAACAATAGGATATAACCCTTGTGAAAAAAAAATATATAGCCAATTTAGGAGCACCTATATGTATGAAGAACAATTTTGTGGACTTTAAGGAAGATATTGACAGCAAAGCAGTCATTGGGAATTTTAACACCCCACTGTCACCAATTAATATATCTTCCAGAAAAAAATCAACAAGGAAGCAGAGATGTTAAGTGACATATTAGGAAAAATGAATTTCATTGATATTACAGAACATTTTATCCCATAG
The DNA here is from genome assembly GCA_004027735.1 of Carollia perspicillata. Classification (NCBI taxonomy): domain Eukaryota; kingdom Metazoa; phylum Chordata; class Mammalia; order Chiroptera; family Phyllostomidae; genus Carollia; species Carollia perspicillata. The sequence goes on from PVKM010038420.1 coordinate 1,100, forward strand.
CAGCAGAATATACATTCTTCTCAAGTGAATGGCTCATTCTCAGAAATAGACCACATGTTAGGACACAAAATAAGTATTAACAAATGCAAGAAGTTTGAAATCATCAAACATTTCCGTGGATTGCAATGACATAAAACTAGAAATCAACCACAATACAAAAATCTCAAAATCATTCAAATACATGGAGTATAAATAGCATGTTATTAAATAATGGGTTATTAATGAAATCAAGGAAGAAACCAAAAATTATCTGGAAACAAATTAAAATAACACCCCCTCCCAAAACTAAGGTACACAATGAAAGCAGACCTGAGAGGGAAATGTATAGCATTACAGGACTATCTCAAGAAACAAGAAAAATCTCAAATAAATGATCTAACTCTACACTTAAAAGAACTAGAGAAACAACAACAACAACAACAAAAAAGCTCACAGTGAGTAGGAGGAAGGAAATTCTCAAGATCAGAGTGGAAATAAATGGTCGAGAGTAAAAAAAAAAACAAACAAACAACAATGAACAATTCACAAGATTAATGAATCGGGGACCTGGTTCTTAGAAAAAATATTAAAAACTGACAAACCTTTAACTGCACTAATTCAGAAAAATAAAGGACCCAAATAATAAAATCAGAAATAAAAGAGAATAGCTGACATCACAAAAATACAAAGGATTGTATGTACCTACTATGAACAACAATATGCCAAGATATGGGACAACCTGGATGAAACTGATAAATTTCTAGAAACCTAAATTTCTAGAAACCTGATTTCCAACACTAAATCAGGAAGAAGCAGAAGACCTGAATAGACTGATGACAACTAATAAAATTGAAGGAGTAATCAAACTACCCCACAATAAAAAGTCCTGGACCAGATGGCTTTACTGGCGAATTTTACCAAACATTCAAAGAAGACCTAACATCTATCCTTCTCAAGCTATTTTAAGAAATTCAAGAGGAGGAAAAACTTCCAAACTCTTAACAAAGACAGCACTATATTTGCAAATCAATAAATTTGATACATCACATAAACAAATTAAAGATAAAAATTACATGATAATAACAATATATGCAGGAAAAATGTTTGATAAAATCCAGTACCCATTTATGATAAAAATTATCAACAAAGTGGGAATAGAGCAATCATACCTCAATGTAATAAAGATAATAAATGAAAAACATAGAGCCAACATCATAGTCAATGGGCAGAAACTAATAGTGTTTCCCTTATGATCAGGAACAAGATAGTGATGTCCATTTTCACCTCTCTTACTCAACATAGTACTGGAAGTACTAGCCACAGAAATCATACAAGAAGAAATAAAAGGCATCCAAATTGGAAAGGAGAAAGCAAAATGGTAATTATTCACAAACAACATGACATTGTACCTAGACTTCTCCAAAAAACTACTAGACCTTATAAATGAAGTCATCAATATAGCAGCATACAAAATCAATACTCAAAATCAATGGCATTTTATTCCCCAATAATGAACTATCAGAAAGTGTAAGTAAGAAAACAATCCCATTTACTACTGCAACAAATAAAGGTACCTATAAATAAATTCAACTAAGGATGTAAAGGGCCTGTACTCAGAAAACTTTAGGACACTAAAGAAAGAAATTGAGGAAGATATAAATAAGTGGAAGGATACACTGTGTTCATGAGTTGGAAGAGTTAACATTAAAATGTCCTTACTACTCAAAGCAATCTATACGTTCAATGCAATTTCTAGTAAAATACCAATGACATATTTCACAGGTCTAGAAAAAGTATTCCAAAAATTTACATGAAACAAAAAAAAAAACACCCCAAATAGCCTCAGCAATTTTGACAAAGAAGAAAATATTGAAAGGATCACAATATCTGATATCAAACTATACTATAAGGCCACTGTAATCAAAACAAAATGGTACTGACATAGAACAGACATATAGATCAATGGAGAAGAACAGAGAGCCCAGAAATAAACCCACACCTTCATGGTCAATTAATATTTGACAAAGGAGGCAAGACCATACAGTGGGGTAAGGACAGTTTCTTCAATAAATGGTTTTGGGAAACCTGGACTGGTACCTGCAAAAAACTGGAAGTAGACCACCAACTTATGCCATACACAAGAATAAACTCAGAATGAATAAAAGACAAATACAAGTCATGATACCATAAAAATCCTGGAGGAAAACATGAGCAGTAAAATATCAGATATCTCACAGAGCAATATTTTTGCTGATGAATCTCCTAGGACAAGTGAAACAAACAAACAAAACAAACAAATTGAGTACTATAAATTAAAAAGTTTCTGAACAGCTAAAGAAACCATCACCAAAATGAAAGTGTAACCCACTTTATGGAAGAACATATTTTCTAATGATACATCAGTTAAGGGCTTAATTTCCAAAATATATAAAGAACTTGTGTGACTCAACACCAAGAAGACAATCCAATTAAAAATGGGCAAAATATCTGAATAAACCCTTCTTCATGGAGTACATAGGCACATAACATATGAGAAGATGCTCAGCAGCACTAGCCATCAGAGAGATGCAAATTAAAACCACAATGAGATATTACTCACACCTGTGAAAATGGCCATTATTAATAAATCAACCAACAAGTGCTGGTGAAGATGTGGAGAAAAGTGCACTCTTGTGTACTGTTTGATGGTGGGAATGCAGACTGGTGCAGTCACTGTGAAAAACAGTATGGAGTAACCTCAAAAAATTCAAAATGGAACTGCCTTTTATCCCAGTGATTACACTTCTGGAAATATATCCTAAGAATCCTGAAACATCAATTGGAAAGAATATATGCACACTTATGTTCATAGCAGTGTTATTTACAATAACCAACATCTGGAAACAACCTAAGTGCCTCTGAGTATATGAGTGAATAAAAAAGCTGTGGTACATTTACACAATGGGATACTACATGGCTGTAAAAAAGAAGGCAATCTTAGTTTTTGTGTCAGCATGGATTAACTGCTGACTATTATAAGTCAAATAAGCCAGTCAGTGAAAGAAAAACACCATATGATCTCACTTATACGTGAAATGTAATGAACAGAATAATCTAATAAGCTAAATAGAATCAGAGGCATAGAAACATGAACCAGACTGACAGATGTAAGAGGGGAAGGAAGAAATGAAGACTGGTTGAAAGAAGGTGAAGGTATTAGCTAAAGAACATTTGTTTATGCATGATGCATGGACAAGGGAGTTGCCTGAGGGAGTGTGGCGGTGAATTCTGGGTGGAGGGGGCAAAGGAAGAAAATTTTGGACAACTGCAATAGCATTAATAATGAAAAAGAATTATTGAGGTGATTTGAGGGGTAGAAACTATTCAAGGATTTTAATTGGAGTTCAGGGTAAATATCTTCTTGATTGTAACTACAGCTAATAAGCTTAGTAATTATAAGTTTCTGTTTATCACATCAAACTCACATTAACACAATTGTCTTTAATTCCAGTTTTCTCACTTACCCCGTAACTTAGTAGCAATGAAAAGTCAAATCATATCACATGTACTGATTGAACTTGATTCCAAACATCTCCAAGTATTTAATGATGTAGAAAAAGATTTAACCCTGAATAGTGTGGCTCAGTGGGTTGAACGCTGGTCTGCAAATCAAAGGGTTGCTGGTTCAATTCCTAGTCAGGGCACATGTCTGGGTTAGGGGCCAGGTCCCCAGTGAGGGGCATTTGAGAGGCAACCACACATTGATGTTTCTCTCCCTCTATTTCTTCCTCCCCCTCTTTAAAAATAAATAAATGAATACATCTTTAAGAATAGAAAAGGATTAAATTTGCTTCTAAAAGAGTGTGGAAAGTAATGGCATGAATACAGGCCAAGGGAGATAATGATTATTAAAGTCATTAAACAATAAAGGGAGACCGACGTTGCCATCAAAACAAATTCCAACTTCTTGTCCAAGACCAATATCTTGGGTTTGTGAAACCTACTATCAAAGAGCTTCTTGCTTTGCTGTATGTACCATTGTCTGGATGGTATTTTCTGGGATTATAGAATCACAAATCAAATAGGAAAACTTTCCTAGGTATAATGAAAGACATAAAGAATGAATTGTGTGCTTTGTGACTCACCTGACTGTTATGAACCTCCTGCCTACATTATAGCATTTTATTAAAATATCAAAGGCAACTAAAATTTACTGAATCCCTACAAAAAGAATGGCAACTGCCTTTATATATGTGACCACATTTAATCTTCCAAATACCCTAGGCGGTACTATTTTACCCATTTTGGGATGAAGAAACTCATGAACAGGAAGATTAGTAACTAGCCCAAAGTCAATCATCTAGGTAATATCAGAATTGGGAGTGAACTCATGTGTTTGAGTCTAAGTCCCACACATCATCTTTCCTATACACTCCCCTACTAAGCAATATGTTTCAATAGATTGGACATTCCAAACATTATTTAAATGAATAAAAACTACCAGCTACAATTAGAAAGTGCATCATTATGTTATCAATGACTATTTAATTGAACTATGGCTTTTATTCTAGGTTAGAATTTGATACCTCTTTCAACCATTAATTTCAGGGCCTTATGCAAGATTTTAAGGGACTGCCAAGTAGCTTGAAATAAAAAAAATCTTAAAAGTGAAGATTTTCCAACCTAATAGCTTTGTGGAATTTACAGTAACTAAATAAGTCTAAATTTTCTAGATGACTTCTAATTAAAACTTATCATTGTCTCTATTACCTCACATAATCAAAATAATTATTCCCCAACCAAAGTCAATATCATTCATGGAAGCAAAATAAGGACATACCATTTTTATGAATGACTTGCCTGAAGTTATCTATTTTTTTTGTAAGAGGTTTCTTAGAATGACTATATATGTATCCCCATTTCATACTACCAGAGGCTTATAGTCATATATAATAATATACTTTTACTTTTTTATATTTTAAGTCTACAAAACATGCCCACATTCACTTTTTGATTTCACCCTTAAACCATCTGTAGTGAATAGCTGGTTATTTTAAGGTGATAGCCAGATCTCTTAAAACTCAGTTCCTTGGTATAATTCTCCTACTACATATGAAAATGAAGAGCCTATGGGTATTTTTTGGAGTGGGTCCTGGCTGTGTGAAGAGGACCCGTTGTCATCCACACTGATGAAGCAAGCTCTGAAGTCTTATACTCCAACTATCAGACTACTGGAGCCTGTGGGAAAGAACCGGAGTCCAGAGACAGGCTGACTCTTTGTAGGCAGGAATATCAGAGGATTTGAAAAAGGTGAAGGAGGGGATGGGCATTGCCGGGAGTGGTGAAGTGGACTTCCTCATTCTCCTTGACAGTGTGGCTGCTGAGCAGGTGCATGGCCTCTTGAACTGCCCCATGTTGAAGAGATTTTCATGGATCATTGAACAGAGAGCTGTGAACATAGCCTTGTATGTGCAAAGTGGAGACAGATGAGCGGCCTCTTCAGCTGCTAGCATGAAGTCAGCTTGGTCAGGCCTTCCAGTTTGTGGGGAAAGGGGCTCATCAGGCTGCTCACACATGCCAGCTGGCATCTCTGTGTGCATTGACAGAAATCATCACATTCTGCTGGCTTACTGAGTGTTCTTAACACTTCTGGAGCTGGAACTGGTGACCTAGTACTTCCTTTTATTGTTACACAGAATCAGTAGCCACCACTTGATTGTCCCTTAAGTACTGACTTATTCCTATTACTGTAAGTTTCCAAGGATTTGGAGTGGGAGAACTGAAGAATAATTATTGCTCACTTTATTCATTGCCTCACAATTTATAAATAATTTTCATATTTTTGCTGTGAGATATGTGTCATTATCCTTGATAGGGTCCGCATCCTGGCTTTATAATTGAAGAAACTGGGCCTGAGGGATGTGAACTACCTTGTCTCAGCTCAGTTAGCAAGTGGCAAAACCAGAACTTGGACCCAGATCTTCCAACACTCAATCCTATGTTTTCTCTGTATTACTGATACTTAAAAGTTCTATTTTTAGGCCTGTTTTCTGACTATCAGAAAGGACAGTTTCTCTGTTATCAAATTACAAACAACACCTTTTTCTGATTGGTTAAGAACACTCAGCTTGCACTCAGGTTAGGTGACCTGGTAGAGGAGATGGGAAATGGAGAACAGCCCTAGAAAGATGCATGGGAGGAAAAAGTAGCTAACATTTCAAATATTTCCACAGTCTGTTCCATAGGAATAAGAGCTTCTGGCAGCTTTTCTTCTACTCAGAGTCAGTGTTTCCACTTGTACACTCACATAAGGCACCCAGAAGGCTCCAGCCTCACCACTCAGCTTGCTGCCACTACCTATACTTTCTACCTTCCTTCATCTGTTCCTGAGGTGGATCCACCAGACTTAAATTATCACTGACTGTCCTCCCCTCCACATACACAGTTAGTAAATATTTTAGGCATTGGCAAATGCTTTATCTGTTGGAATCACTCATCTATACCCATGTAGCTTGGAAGCAGCCATAGATCATATGCAAACAAACAGACACAGTTATGTTCTAATAAAACTTTATTTACAAAAAAAGACCCTATGGATAATAATAGCTAATGCACTATTTATATTTCATTTGTGTATATCTATAATGTGCTCACTATATGGTTGATATTTTATCTTAGCAAATTATGTGTGGTATCATGAGGTGCATACTTTCATATTCCTTGTGTTATTGGTGGAAACTAAGGCACAGAGAGGCTAGGCGGTTTAATAATAATTACACAGAAAATGCATGGTAGTACTTAGACTTGAACCAAGGAAGACTGATGATAGTACCTAAACTTTTAACCAGTATCTGCACATATAGCCCTAACATATTGAATGCTTGCTAAGATCGAAAGGAATACTTAATCATTTTAGAAAATTTGTCATTAACAAATATTTAAAATAAACATTTTTTATTGCTTGATTTTATTCTAAAAATTAATTTTTAATTTGATGTGTTAATGTCTTTATGTAATTTTATATATTAATTTTAGATAAAGAAACAGATGCATATATAATTTTATATAGATATGATCATAACCTGCAATTTTATTTTTCCCTTTTCTTTTTGCTTGGCTATCCCTTGTCCTCAGTTTTTCCTTTCCATCAGGTACTCTATGTTACTATTAGGATATATGCTTCCATATTTTTCTCGTGCTCATACTCATATAAGTAAAAAATCTGATAAAGTTTTTAACTTTAAATAATAAAATATATCTATTTTTGTTCCTATAATCCTAGATATCCTAGATTTCTCATATACTCTCTCAATTATACTATGTAGTGCCCTAGATTTCCTACATGATATTCAATGTATTATTATTATTTTATTGAAATTTAATCACATACCATAAGGTTTACTCTTTTAAACTGTACACACATAATATTTTCAAAGTTCATCTGTGTTGTAGTATATATTGGTACTTCATTCTTTTTTATGGCTGAATTAATGTTTCATTGCATGGATTTTTTTAAATCCACTCATCAATTGATAGATATTTGTGCTATTTCTACTTTTTCACTATTATGAACACATGTATACAAGTTTTACTGTGAACATATGTTTTTAATTGTTTTGGGTATACACCTAAAGCGGAATTGCTAGTTCATATGGCAATTCTATGTTTAACTCTTAAAGAACTGTGAAACTGTTTTCCAAAGAAGCTGAAACATTGTGAATTACCACCCACTACCAGTGAATGAGGGTTCCAATTTCTCCACATCTTTGTCATCACTTGTTTTATTGTCTATCTTTTGGACAGGCACATTGAGTGGATAGGAAGTGGTCTTACCGTGGAAGTGGTATCTTACTGTGAATTTGATTTATTTTTTTCTGAAGACAAATGATGTTGAGCATTTTTTCATATGATTATTGGCCACTACTGTACCTTCTCTGTATAAATGTCTTTGCAAGTCATTTGACCTTGTTAACTTCTATTTATTGAGAGTGTTGTTTTCCTCTATCCTCTAGTTCCTGGCACCCGTGTTTTTACTCTCTGTTTTTCTGAATTTGACATATTTTTATATTCCACATACAAGTGATACTATGCAGCATTTGTCTTTCTCTGTCTGGTTTATTTCACTTATGCTTTCAAGGTTCATCCATATTGTTGTAAATAGCAGAATTTCATTCTGTATAATGGCTGAATAATATTCCACTATGTGTGTGTGTGTGTATACACACATATACATACATACACACCATATCTTCTTTATCCATTCATCCATTGATAGACACCTATATTTTTCATATTATGGTTATTGTGTTTAATGCTGCAATGAACTTGGGAGTACAGATATCTCTTAAATATTTTGTTTTCATTCCCTTTGTATATATACCCAGAAGTGGAATTGTTATGGTAGAATTAATGGCCACAGGAGAAATAAAGGCAGGGCTCTCACCATTGCAATCTAACAAATAACAATACAGAAAACTAAAAGCAAAGGAAGACATGTCTACCCAGTAGTCCTGAGCATGGTTCGATAAGATTGCCAGGCACTCCAAATAACACAAGTAAATTGTGATAGTGCAGGAGGTGGGGAGCCTTTGAAACTCTGTTTATCATTTCCTCTAGCTGGGAAAAGAAAAACCTTGAGACAGTGTATTCATTCCAAGGCCTGGAAAGGGAAGGGGGGGAACCACAGTGCCCAGAGAGGGAAAAAAAACATAAAACATCTTTGGATAACTGCCTGCCTCCTGTCACATATGCGAAATGAATAAATAGAGCCTGGAGCAAGATAAGGATTTAGCTAACCAACCCTCACACATAACTACATTTGAGTAGTATTTCTCCATGGGCGAAGCTGGTACCATCTTTACCTATCAACCAATATTTAATTTATTCACTCCATCCCATCAACTATAAAAGTCCTCAGAAAACAGGCCTCTCTTTCTCTTGGATCTTGGCCCTATTGGCTCTTTTTGCCACATGGAAGTGCCCTGGACAGCCAGACTCTGGCCACCTGAAGGCTGGTCACCCAGCCTCTGGCCACCTTGCTTTTGCTACCCCACCTCTAGCCACCCTTGCTTTTGTTTTCCCATTAGATCTTAGCACTAATAAGTTTTGCTTGCATGCTAGTAGGCTTGCTGATCTAAAATTCTTTACTGTGTCAATGAGAAGAACCAAGTTTCTGGGAGTTTCTCCCATAACAGAATCACTGGGTCATAAGGCAGTTACATTTTTAATATTTTGAGGAATCTCCATATTGTTTTCCATAGTGGCTGCACCAATTTACTTTCACACCAACAGTGCACAAGAATTCCCTTTTCTCCACATCCTCTGCAACATCTGTTATTTTTCATCTTTTTGTTGGTATCCATTCTAGCAGGTATGAGTTGATATCTCAATGAGATTTTGATTTGCATTTTTCTGATGATTAGTGAGGTGAAGCAACTTTTCATGTATCTGTTTGGCATTTGAATATCTTGTTTTATTATTGAATTAATTTAGGTATATGATTAGCAAATATTTTCTCTTGTCCTATAGGTTGGCTTTCCATTTTATTGATAGTATTCTTTGAAGCTCAAAAGTTAATTTTGATGAAGTCTAATTTATCTGGTGTTTACTTTTTTAAATGTTCAGCATTAATTTAATTTTGTTTTTTAATTTAATATTTGTTGTATTTTTTTACTTTACCATTTAGTCCTCTTATACCCCCCTCCTCCAAGCAATCACCACACATTTAGTTGTCCATGTCCATGAGTCCTTTTTCCTTTTTGGTCAATTCCTCTACCCCCTCACCTGCCCCCACTCTAGCTGACCTTCTCCTCTGCATCTATGAGTCTATCCCCATTTTCCTGTTAGTTCAGTTTGTTCATTAGATTCCACATATGAGTGAAATAATATGGTATTTTTCTTTCTGTGACTGGCTTATGTCACTTAGCATAATGTTCTCCATGTCCATTCACACTGTTGCAAGGGATTAAATTTTCTCTTTCTCTCTTTTTTTTTTGAAGCCAAGTAGTATTCCACTGTGTAAGTGTCACAGAGTTGTTTTATCCACTCATCTATTGATGGACACTTGGGCTGCTTTCATATCTTGGTGATTGTTTAAAATGCTGCAACGAGAACCCTGAAACACCAATCCAAAAAAACCTATGCACCCCAATGTTCTTAGCAGCATAATTTACCATAGCAAAGTGCTGGAAGCAACCTGGGTGCCCATCAGTAAATGAATGAATCAAAAAACTATGGTACATTTACACAACATAATTTTATGAGCAGAAAGAAAGAAGAATCTCCTACCTTTTGCAACAGCATGGATGGAACTGGAAAGCATTATGCTAAGTGAAATAAGCCAGGCAGTGAAAGACAAATATCATATTATCTTGTAAGGGGAACACTTATAGGTTTTTTTTTCCCATTGAATATGATGCTGGCAGTGGGTCTGTCATATATGGTCTTATTATATTTAGGTATGTTTCCTCTATTCCTACTTTACTGATAGCTTTTATCATAAATGAGTGCTGGATTTTATCAAATGCTTTTCCTACATTTATTGGCATAATCATGTGATTTTTATCCTTCATTTTGTTTATGTGGTGAATCACATTTTTCGATTTACAAATGTACCAATCTTACATTCCTGGAATAAATTCCACTTGAACATGATGTATGATCTTTTTGATGAATTGCTGTATTCATTTTGCTAGTATTTTGTTGAGGATTTTAGCACCTATGTTCTTCATGGATCTTGGCTTATAATTTTCTTTCTTTGTGGTGTATTTATGTGGTTTTGGAATTAGGATAATGCTGACTTTGTAAAATAATTTGAGAGCTTTTCTTCCTCTTGAATTTTATGAAATGGTTTGAAAAGAAGAAGTGTTAGTTTTTCTTGGAATGTTTGGTAAAATTTTCTGTGAAACTATCCAGTCCAGGGCTTTTGTTGGGAGTTTATATATGTGTATATATATATTACTGCTTCAATTTCAGTATTTGTAATCTGTCTATTCAGATTCTCTGTTTCTTCCTGATTTAGTTTTTGGAAGATGGTATGTTTATAGGAATTTATCCATTTCATCCAGGTTGTTTACATATAATTTTTCATAATATTTTCTCAAAATCCCTTATGTTTCTTTGGTATCAGTTGTTATTTCTCCTTTTTTATTTTTGATTTTATTTATTTAGGTTCTCTCTCTTTTTATTCTTATTGAGTCTGATTAAAGTTTTCTCAATCTTGTTTGTCTTTTCAAAGAACCAGCTCTTGGATTCATTGATCTTCTGTATAATTTTTTAAGACTCTATTTTGTTTATTTTTGTTGTGATCTTTGTTATTTCCTTCCTTCTACTCACTTTGGGTTTGTTTGTTGTTCCTTTTCGAGTTCAAGTTCCTTTAAGTATGAAGTTAGATATTTTTTTTTTAGTTTTTCCTAACTGTTGTTGGGTTTTTGAGATAGGCCTGTAATGCTATGAATTTCCCTCTTAGGATTGTTTTCCCAGCATCCCACAGGTTTTGGATTGTTGTGTCCTAATTTTCATTTCTTTCAAGGTATCTTTTGATTTCTTCCTTGATCTTGTTCATCCATTCATTGTTTAATAACATGTTATTTAGCTTCCATGCCTTTGCATGTTTTCCAGTGTTCTTCTTGTGATTGATTTGGTTTCATAGCACTGTGGTCAGAGAAGATGCTTGATATGATATCAAACTTCTTAAATTTATTTATACTTGTTTTGTGTCTTAACTTGTGGTCTACCCCAGAAAACATTCCATGTGCACTTGAAAAGTATGTATACTCTCCTGCTTTGGAATGCAATGCCATAAAGATATCAGTTAAATCCATGTGTTCTAGCATATTGTTTAAGGTTTCTGCCACCTTGTTGACATTCTGCCTGTAAGATCTATCCATTGAAGTCAATGGGGTGTTAAAATCCCTGACTATAGCTGTATTTCTGATCATCTCTCCCTTTATTTTCATCAAGATTTGCTTCACATATTTAGGTGCTCCTATATTGGGTGTGTAACTATTTACTAGGGTTATATCCTTTTGTTGGATTGTTTCCTTTATCATTATGTAGTGTACTTCATTGTCTCTCGGTTTAAAGTCTATTTTGTCTGATAAAAGTGCTTCAGCCCAAGCTTTTTTTTTTTCTTTTTTTACTTTTCATTTGTATGAACTATCTTTCTCCATCCTTTTACTTTTAGTCTCTGTGTACCTTTCGATCTGAAGTGGGTCTCTTGGAGCATGTGTATGGGTGTTGTTTTCTTATCCACTAAGCTACCCTGTCTTTTGGTTAAAACATACAAGCCATTTATACTTAAGTTGATTATTCATAGATATGTATTTAATGCCATTTTATTGTTAGACACTTTTCCTCTTTTTTCCTATACTTTTTACTTTGTCCTCTTCTTAAAACAAGCCCTTTAATATTTGTTGCAGTACTAGTTTGGTGTTAACAAAATTCCTTTAGTTTTTTTTTTTTTAATCTGGGAAATTCCTTATTTCTTTTTCAATTTTAAAATGATAGCCTTGCTGGGTAAGGTCCTTGCTTTTCATCACCTTAAAATGCTTCTGTTGAGAAATCTGATGACAAATGTGTGCTCCTTAGTATATAACTATCTATTTTTCTCTTGTGGCATTTAGGACTATCTCCTTGTCTTAAACCTTGCCATTTTAATGATGATGTTTTTCAATGTAGGCCTCTTTGGGCCCAACTCGTTTGGGACACTCTGAGCTTCCTGGGCTTGTGTGTCTTATTCCTTCACCAGACTAAGAAGTTTTGAGTCATTGTTTCTTCAAATAATTTCTCTATCCTTTGCTTGCTGTCTCTGCTTCTGTTATTTCCATGATACGGGTTTTGTTATGCTTCATATTGTTCAAAATATTTCTTTTTAAAGATATATTTTATTGATTATGCCATTACAGTTGTCCCATTTCCCCCCTTCATTCCTCCCCACCCTGCACATCCCCTCCCATCCACACTCCCCCCTTTAGTTCATGTCAATGTGTCATAAGTTCTTTAGCTTCTACATTTCCCACACTACTCTTGCCCTCTCCCTGTCTATTTTCTCCCCACC
>PVKM010038421.1:0-14107 GCA_004027735.1 Carollia perspicillata
GCATCTTCCACAGAGTAAAAGTTTTAATTTCAATGAGATCCAATTTTTCCATTTTTCCTTTCACGGATCATGCTTTTAGCATCAAGTCTAAGAACTCTTCATTTAGCCCTAGGTCCTGAAGATTTTCTTCTAGGTTTTTTCCTAAAAGACTTATAGTTTTATATTTTATATTTGTTTGAGATCCATTTTGCATTAATTTTTGAATAAGATGTGTGGTTTAATGTGAGATTCATTTTTGCCTATACCCATTCAATTGTTCCAGCATGATTGCTTGAAAACACTATTTTTTCCCAATCACATTATTCTTCCAACTTTGCTCAAAAATAGGCTGGACATGTGCATGTGGCTCTATTTCTAGATTCTGTTTTGTCCCATCGGTCCGTGTATCTGCCCCTCCATCGGCACCACTCTGTCTTGATGCCTGCAGTTCCAGCACCTTACTGTCAGGCAAAGTGGCTCCTTCCTCTTTCTTCTTCTTTTTTAAACTGTCCGAGTTATCCTAGGTCCTTTGCCTATTAATACGGATTTTAGAATATGCTTATCTATGTCTTTCTAGGGCTCCCCTTAGGAGGTTTTGATTTAAGTGGCCTGGAATAGAGCCCTGGTATCAATAATTTATAGAAGTCCCGCAGGTGATTCTGGTGTTTAGCCAAGGTTGTGAACTTTGCTGTAAAGCTAGACACAGCTAAACAAAAATTGCCCTCGGAGAATACATGACTCAAGCATTGGCTTGAAAGTTTGAAGAATAGTTGGGATCTTCTAAGAAAATGGACCATGAAATGAAATTTTAAAAAGTGAAAGGAAGGAGAAATAGCAATTTCTGAATGGTCCTGTGGTCTGCATCACATGCCCGACTAAGGAGGGGGGGAGTCTAGGCTTTAAAAAAGTGTCTCAACTCTTCTTGAGGAAGGAAGCACCAAGAAAATGAAACGATTGTTCTCCAGCCACAGGATTCTCACTTGGCCTCAGCACACAGAAGACTTAGGTGTAGCCTTAGCCACACCTGTTAGAGGCAAATACTCTTGGGAGGTGTGGTGCAATTTGGTAACATGAAGGCACTTCTTTCTCTGTGTAGAAGAAGCTCCACTGGAATAAAATCAATAATGGCAACATGTAGGATATATAAATGTCAGATGTTAGCACAGGCTTATACTCTCTTAAAAGCAATAGATATCTGTTTCAACAGAACAATATTTTTTAAACTTTTAAGTTGGTTTTGTTATGTAGAAATATACAAAGTGAAGTCTTCAGGCATACACTTGCAAGGAGAAAACCTGTAAGGACTGCTTTTATATACTGTTCATAACCATTTCAGTGTTTAATGTGTTTAAGTCTTTAATGCTGAGCAAGTAAGTATATGAAATATAGATAACATAATTGTGGCATAGAGAATAAATAAATACCTAGTCCTAACCTTAAAAAAGACCTTTTTGTGCATAAATAAAACTTGAGCTCCTGATTTAAAAAAAAATGGCAGGTATAATATAGTACATTTGCTCTTTTGTTTCTTTTCTTTTTTTTTTAATGGAAAAACCCTTTTTCTTGGACCAGAAGGCATCAATGTTAGTACTTTCCTTACAATTCACCTATAATTTATAGCAGCCATTGCTGAGTATAAGATTGAGGGAAGATCTGCTCCCTTTAAGTGCTGCTGATAGTCTTCCTTTCACTGCAATTAATACATGTTCTTCTCACAGCTGTAGAAAAGACAAAACGATTAAAATAATACCATTGCAGGCAGAGCGAAATACTGTCCTTTTGACACCTTCCACAGCCTATCAAGTAGCTGGCACCACAGAAGTTTGGGCCTGAAAACAGGTTAAGGAGGCTGCGTGTTTGTCGGCAACCACACCTACAGTTCTCAGCGCTGCTTTCTGCAGTGGCCACGGTACCAGGAACACACATAATTTTCTTCACAGTTTCTTCCTCTTGCCCAGTTCATCGACCTTTACCTGCCGGTATTAATTTACCGTGGATGAAAAAGAGGTGTTCTATCGAAAGTAACCTCACAGGGCGATCTGATCATAAATTCCTATCTCAGCAGGTCATGGAGGGTAGTCACGCTTGAGGTCTGTAACTCCTTAGGTGGAAGGCTTTCTTTCAGCTAGCCCTGTCTATTGTTCTTGTGTATCTAGGTTGACACACCTTTGAAACGCCAGCAGTGATACTCCTCAAAGAGGAATTAACCCTCAAAGAGAGCACCTAATCTTGTTAACTATCCTGTAATCCAATCCCCACCTTGCTTTCTCCAGTGTTCCCTCAGGTTTCCTTCTGAAGTTAAGGAGAGAATGTAATAGATGAAGGAGGAAGCTGCAGCCCTGGTCGGTGTGGCTCAGTTTGTTGGAGTGTCATCCTCTAGACCAAAAGATCCCGGGTTTGATTTCCTGGCAGGGCACATAACCAGGTTGCAGGTTGGATCCCCAGTGGGGGCACGTACAAGAAGGCAACTAATTGATATTTCTCTCTCACATCAGTGTTTCTCTTTCCCCACAACTTTCCTCTCCTCTCTCTCTGAAAGCAATGAAAACATATCTTCAGGTGTGGATTGAAGAGACAGAGAGAGGGAGGGAGGGAGATAGAGAGAGAGAGAGAGAGAGAGAGAGAGAGAAAGGCCCTGGCCAGTGTGGTTCAGTTGGTTGAAGCATTGTCCCATAAACTGAAAGGTCACTGGTTTGATTGCTGGGTTTGCTTCCGGGTCAGGGCACATGCTTGGGTCGTGGGTTTGGTTCCCAGTCAGGGTATGTGCAAGAGGCAACACACTGATGTTTCTCTCCCTTTCTCTCTCCCTTTCTTCCCTGCTCTCTTTAATCAATAAGCATGTCCTCGAGTGAGAGGGTAAAAAGCTGCAAAACTGTTATTCTCAGGAGTATTTAATGTCTTGCTTCCTGGCATATGTTGTCAGTTTGGCTCAAATGAACATAAAAATTCTTTTCAGGTTTGGATGTTTCCTATGCTGACACTATTTGCAGTGACCTCTCTCACAGAGACGCCTCGACTCTCAATTTTATCCCCTTGAAGAACCTAGCTGATCTGACTTGGAAGGTCTGACATGGAGGCCCCCAAATGTGCAGTTTTAACACGTACCTTAGATAATGCTGATACCGGCAGTGTCTGGAGCTTGCAGCAGCAGAGTGCTGGTTAGGATAAAGATGCTCTTAAAATACGCCTGGTTTGGGAATGCAAAACGACAACCAGGATTGGAGGAGGCTTCGGGGAGCAGCTCTCCTGGCTGTGCCTGTCAGAGCTTCCCCCTCCAGTGAGTCCCCAGGGCAGGCTCTCTCCTCTCCTCTCAGCAGCCATAACAGTCCTCTTCCTTCAGTTCTCGCGGCTTCGATGAGAATTTGACTGATGCCTTTGCTCTACCTGGATATCCCCCTTTTCTGGACTTGCTACCGCCACAGTGAGTGAAACAGCAGCGTGCCGAGGGTGTGCTGCTTGTCCGCAATCTCCTGCAGAGGGTCCCAGGCCCCAGCCTGTCCATGAGGCATCTGTACTGAAAAATGATTCTTCCCCTTGAGAATCTCATGATGCCGCCTCTTCTGTCCTCTGCACAGTCCCTCTCCTTTGGTTGCCATCTCTGGGTCTTCACTGCCTCTGTGACTTCACCCTGCCACTGTCTCCTCAGCACATGTCCCTTTTCACTTGCCATGGGGACACCACTTTCTCTGCGCTGCCCAACCCCCAAGTCAGTTCTAGGCCCTCCCAATTTGCACTCAAGAAATGAAAACATTGTCTTTATGAGCAGAGCGGTGATGGGACTAAAAATCAGTGCTAGGTTTCCACAGCCAGAGATGTTGTAAACTGAGGTCTAGCCGTGGTGTCTATTGTGGCTGGGTCACTTGCACAGCCAACCGAGTGTGGCACTTTACATGGGCTAATCTTGCCACCCCAACCTCACTGGAAGCTCCTTAAGAGCAGAGGCCGTGTTTTCTAGTTTTTCCCACATTTTGTATAAGCCTCATGGAGCACTGAAAAGGATTTTAGAGACGCAGTAAGAAGGGGGTTTGCTATAAAGAAAAGAGCAGGGGCCGTGGAGTCTGGGTGGGGAGAATAATGGCCCCACAAAGATGTCCACATCCTAATTCCTGGAACCTGCGAATATGTTAGGTTACTTAGCAAGGAGGAGTTAAGGTTGCAGATGGATTAAGGTAGTTCATTGACTGACCTGAAAGTAAGGATATTACCCAATATAATCATTAGGATTCTTAAAGATGAAAGGGGGAGGTGGAAGAGTCAGTATCAAAGTCATGTGGTGTGAGAAAGATGTGACCATTTAAAGATGGAAGGGCCCGTGGGCACGGAGTGTAGGCAGCCTTTAGAAGATGGAAAAAGCAAGACAATAAATTAGCCTCTAGAGTCTCCAGAAAGGAGCGTGGCCCTGCTGACACCTTGGTTTGGGCCCACAGAAACGCATTCTGGACTTCTGATCTACAGAACTGTAAAATAAGAAACTTCTGTTGTCTGCAGGTGCGGAGTCTGTGGTGATTGATGACAGCGCACTAGGAAACGAATAGAGAGTCTGGCAATCTCTTCACTGCCACTTGTCAGCTCCCCATGGGTTTCGGAAAGTACTTGACCACCTCCTCTTTAAAATAGGGGTAATGATACCCCTATTAAATGATCCAACCTTTGGTGGATTCTTACCAGGATTCAGTGAGATAGCAGTAGTGAACAAGGTGTTTGCTGCCACCAGGCAGGAAACTGTTGCCCTGGAGGCAGACACCTGTGGCCCCCGGGAGGTGAAGGGCAGCCCCTGTGGCGCAGTGCACCGTTTGTTTACACATCTAACCTCGGCGCCCGTCAGCAACCACTGAGGGACCCAGTGCTCTGCAGTCACTCAGGTTTTCCCGAAAGTGGTCTGATTTGCTCTTCACAATAATTTGTAAAACAGCTGAATATAATTATCTTAATTTTATGGATGAGTCCACTGAGGCTCACGTTCTTTACCAAATGCTAAAGATCACATAGCAAGGTAGGAGGAAAGCTCTCTGATTTCCCACTTTCATCTAATACACAAATAATTCCTATTCCTTTGTTTCATATCGTTTGTGATATCAGGTGAATGTCACCAGGATTTCAGGCAAATCATTTACCAAAAGCTTGTATAAGGTCAGGCTCGTTGGAGAAAGAAGAGGGATCTTTTGAGTGACTGCTTGATGCCCACAGCTTTCTTTAATGTAATCCATTCTCTTGAGGAAAAATCATCGTATCTATCTTAAAGATGGAGGAATAGACTCAGGTGGGTAAGTTACTCAATTTCCCAAAGCCAGTAAATAGTAAGTGCAGAGATAGTCTTTACACCCAACTCTCTTTTTTCTTTTTTTAGAGAAAGAGAGGGTGAGGGAGGGAGAAAGGGGGAGAAATATCAGTGAGAGAGAGAAACATTGATTGGTTACCTCTTGCGTGCACCTCTACTGGAAACTGAACGGCCAACCCAGGCATGTGCCCTGACTGGGAACCGAAACAGTGACCTTTGGCTTTGTAGGATGACACCCAACCAACTGAGCCACCCTTAGTAGGGCTACACCCAATTCTTTCTGAATTGGAGGCCCCTGTTTTCCTTCTCTATACCTTGACACATCTTGCAAGGCAAGTGTCAAATAATTCTGGATTTTGGACTTCCTGTTATTTCTTATAGGTCAATATCCTATTTTGCTGATTCTTGGTTGTTTCCTTCCTTCCACCTTTAATGTGTTTTTAAAAATCTGAGTTAAGTAGGGCCTGCAGCTGAAACTATTTCTTTAGGTCCCCACTTACTCCTTCTATTTTGGTGATCATTTGCCATTTTGAAATCAGAATTCCTCTCTTGAATACTTCCCGAGAGCCTTTTTCCATTTAGCGGAGTGCTTGCTGATTAATTGATAGTAGGCACTCAATGAGTATTTTTAGAATTTAATTTAGGGGTTCCCAGGGAGATAGCATACTCGATAACCCATATAGTCACAGGAATTTTAATTTTGTCATTGCTTTCATTTGAGAATATATTTTATTTTTAGCTGAACCAGCTTTATTTTTAAGTCATAACACAAAGATATAAGGTTTGTACATTTGCTCGTGCTTTCTCTTGGTGACATTTTTCAAATCACAAAAGACTTCCAATTCATGATGGCTTTCAGAATAAACATGTGATGAATGTTCAATATTCCTAATAATTACAGAATAAATGCATTGAAACAAACAAAGCCATCCATGCATACACTGTGGAGAACACTTCAGAAATGCATGGACTTAGAAAGTTGACCATCTGCAGTTCTCATCCGAATGAGTTACAAAAAAGTGCACTTCAGCAAAAAAAACCTAACACTCAGAACATGGACATTTGTTTCAAAAAGAAACAAAAATCCAGGGGGGGGGAATGGACAAAAGTCATGTACAGATAATCCTGTTCCTCAAAGATGAAATACAAATGAGCAATAAATGAGAGGCTCAACTCCATCAGTAATGGGGGAATGCAAGTTGAAAAAAGAAATGCAATTTTTTACTCATCAGAGGAACAAACTCCTTGTGTCAAATACTGATGGTGATGTAAAAACACGGGGAGTCTTACTGATTTTTTAAGTGTAAATTTTTATAGCTACTGTGCAGTACAGTTTGGGCAGTGTCTGTTAGAATGAACCACGTAACCAGCTATGGCTCAGCAACTCTGTGTCTGTCTCTATGTGGCCCTGGCGGAGCCCAAGTCCCCTCACGCGGCAGAGCTGGTAGCAGGCGGAACTGGGAGCGTCAGCACTGGGACAAACACACTGCAGAGTATCCAGACTGTGCAGCACACGCCAGAAAATGGCGAAGACCTGTGTGTGCGAACGTGGAAAGGTCTTCAAAAGATATCATTAGGTGACAAAAATATAATCTGCAGAACAAGAAGTAAAGTATAACAAGATTTAGGTATAAAATCAACCCTTCCTACATTTAAAACACATGGAGAAATAGACATAGATACACACACACACACAAACACACATAGGTTTAAAACTCAAAGTAAAGATATGTTTGGATACATAGCAAACTGGTGAGTCATTTTCTCTAGAAAGGAGACTCAGATCTTGAATGGTGCCAAAGGAAACTTCACCTTGTACATCTGACATATTTAAAAAAATGAGAATATGTTCATATTTTACTTTTGAATTAAAAAGTAAATGTTTTTAAAGGTATAATCCAGCCTCAGGATAGAAAACTGAAGGGGAAAAAAAGGAAAAAATCTCTAATCCTTCCACATGGAGAATGTATTTTAAAGTCCTGTTTTCCTCCACTCACTTAACCTATATATCATGAAATGAGGGGATTAAGAGTGAAAATAGCTTTAGTGATTAGTTCACCTCCTTCTCTCCTTCATTTTACAGAGTAAATAAACTCAAAGCGTTAAATGTTTAAACCAATACTATGCTGCTAGGTAGTGAAGATGTCAGCATTAGAATGAAAACTTCAGGTTCGATTTAATAGGGATAAATATGTCTGAAATTTTAGAGCTGAAGTGGACATTTGATTTTACTGAAAACCTGACACCCACTCCCCCTTCTTTTGATAACAGAAACCCCTTTTTTCCCTTGTAAAATTACTCCTCCCCCACATTCAGCCAACGGGCACCCGGTTACAGACCTGACCAACCAGAGAGGCACATCCAGTGATTGCTTCAGAGCTGGGCCCATGACCTGTCCAGAGCCAGTGAGATTCAATCCTGAGGTTTGTACTGGGAGGGCAGCATCTCTCTGCTTGTGGAAAGGATAGGACATCAGCTGGAATTGCCGCCATGTTGCCATCTTAAGGGAGCATTCCAGGAGAACGAAAGGACCACGGGGGGAGCACAAAGCCTGGAGATGGCAAAAGACGAATCCTGAAAACCTTGAGACCCTGGGTCTAGCTGCATCTGAAGTATAAGCACTCTTGAACTTTTCAGGGATCTGACTAGTTATGCAAACCAATAAATCTCTGCCTGTTAAACAACTGTTCTAAGGATACTTTAATGGGATTTGGTATTTGCAATTGAAAGAAACAATAAAAACATGATTGAAAAGCTACTTAATAATTATAGAATTGAAGAGACATATCCTAATACCTATTCCTAAAAGGCTCTTAGTAGAAATTCTTACTCTTTAAGTTCAAATCTGATTTCCTGAACTACATAACAATAGGTCTGAGTCCTATACCATAGCACTAAACGAACTAATGTAAATTTACTTCTTTGTGGCATGGATATTTTTAACTTCTAGAAATAGCTGAGGATAGTCTCTGTCTATGTTGTTCTGATCATTTCTGGGTTGGGAGATTATTTTCAGTTGTGTGCAATGGTTTTTGAGAGAGACAGGGACAAACAATAGGATCTCAGGAGGAGTGTGGCCAGGATGATATGGAAGTTTATGCAAGAAAAGTGAAGGCTCAGAAGAGAGAGAGAGAGAAGAAAATGAGACTTTGGGTGGTGAGCACGCCGTGGAGCATACAGATGTTGTTATATTATAAAGTTTGTACCTGAAATTTATATAATGTTATTAACCAATGTTACCCCAATAAATTTAATTTTAAAAAAGGGAGAGAAAAAAGGATGTTTTTACAGATTTTGCCTACTGTCAGTTGGAAGAAATACATTTTATTTTCATCATTTCCTTTTCTTTGGCAGCACTGGGAGTTGTGGTGAAGAGTTTTAGAGAGGCAGCTTTCCGCTCAGTGTGGGCGCAGTGGTTCCCATATGCTCTCTCTGCAGTGTCTGCCATGGATTATGTACGGGCACTATTCAGTGGTTGTTATTTTGGAAGAACCAGTTGACACAAAAATGTTTCGCTGTTTAAACATCGTCCCTCCCCCTCCCCTGGTTAATGACTGAAAGCTGTGTTTGTATGTCATTATATCTGTATGGTCTGGACAATGTCTGGTAAAGGCATTGTCCTTAGTATGGGCCTACATTCAATAAGTCCTACATTCAATAAAGGTATTAATAAAATGATTGATGCTTTTAAAATTTCTTTTCAAAGCAATGTTCTATCTGTCTTAAGACTTGGTAAATGCTTATATAATTATCTTCAATTAGCAAAATATTAATTTATGATTCTAAGCTACAATGATAAACACATGGCAGGAACTGATTTCTGTCTTCTGAAGAGGAATTAAATGTGGTCTTAGTTTTTATACACTTTCTAGAAATGATTCCTAAGTCCCGTCACACTGTGTTGTATTGAAGTATTTAGTTTCCCCAAGAAAACATTCAAGAGGACTATGTCTTATCAAACTCCGTATGAAAATACTAGAGGTTTTAGCCATCTTAATAGGGTAAGAAAAAGAAACAGAAATGTAAGGATTAGAAAGAAGGACATAAACTGTAACCTTTTTAAGAAAGTGCTATGACTTTAAACTTAGAAATCTCCAAGGAATCTATATATAAATAAATATAATTAATAATACAAATTTAAAAGACTGCTACATGTAAGATAGATTGCTTTAAAAAGTAAAGCACAATAAAGACATATAATCTAAAAAAAGCAAAGAATAAAAAATATAATATACCTGCAATAAATCTAATAAAAACGATCAAGTCATTTAGTATACAGAAAATGATAAACATTTCTTGAAAATCGTCAAATCTGAATACACAGAGAGAAATACTGTCTTCATGGGGCAAAAGTTTCTATAAAGACTTCAGTTCACTACAAAGTCAGAATTTCTCCACAAATTAAGAAGTAGACTAAATGTAATTCTCTTGAACTCAGCGGAGTTTTTCCTGGACCCAAAAAACTGGTTTTCAAATTTATACGGAAAAGAAGGTCCCGGATTAGCCAACACACTCTGGAAAAACTACACAGTGGACCATGCCCTACCAGGTACCAAGACTTGTAACACTTGTGCTGTAACTGTGACATTGTGGTGGTGGCCCAGGGTAGACAGACAACCGGGGGAATAAAGCAGTGGGCTTAGAAACAGGTCGATGAAAAAATAAAAACTTGATATATGACGGCTGGATCAGTGAGGAAAAGACAGAAAGGTTGATAAAAGGTTCTGGAAAATCTGATCATTTATATGGGAAAAAATGAACACTGGATTCTATCTCACATCATACCCAGGAACTAATTTCAGATGAGACAAGGACTTTAGTACAAAACCAAACTTTAAAAAGTTTTAGGCACCCAAGGTGTCCTTCAGTAGGTGAAATATATAAGCAACTGTAGTGTATCCATACAAGGAAATATTATTCAGTGAGGAAATGAGTTGTCAAGCCATGAAAAAACATAAAGGAAACTATAAAACATATTGTCAAATGAGAAGGGCTTATCTGAAAAGATTCCATAGTGTGTGACTTCAACTCTATGACACTCTGGAGTAGTCAAAACTGCAGAGGCGCAGGATGGGGGAGGAGCAGGGGGGAGGGATGAAGCAGTGGAGCGCAGGATACATTTAGAATAGTGTGAAACTATACCGCTTGATACAGTGATGGTAGATTTCATTACACATTTGTCAAAACTCATAGAACAGACAACACAAAGAGTGAATTCTAATGTATACTGTAAACTTTAGTTAACAGTAGCATAGCAGTATTGGCTCATCGATTCTAACAAATGTACCACACTAGTACAAGATGTAAGTAATAGAGGAAAACGTGAGGGTGGGGGTATGTAGTAAATCTTTGTATTTTGTGATCAATTTTTCTGTAAACCTAAAACTGCTAAAAAAATAGCTCTGTTTTTTAAAATTAGGAGACAATAGAGAACAGTTTTATCGTGAATTCCAGGTAAGATAGATTTCTTTCCTTTTTTTATTTTTATTTTTGTTCAGCTACAGTTGTCCCTCTTTTTCCCGGTTGCTCTCCCCTGCCCCGCCCACCCCTGTCCCCACAGTCGATCCCCACCCTGTTGTCCATGCCCAGGGTCCTTTATACTATTCCTTGACTTGCCCCTTCCCCTTCTTTCCTCCGTTATCCCCCTCCCCCCAGCCTCGGTCACTGTCAGTTTGTTAGATAGATTTCTTAAGTAGGATGCAACAATAAAGAAGAGAGATAGATAAGTGTGGCTCAATTTGTGTTAAGATGACTTATTTAAAATACTGTAAAGACAGACTACAGGCTGGGAGAGGATATTTACTACAATTAAGACTGACAAATATTCAATACTAGCTTCCAGAACATATACTATACTCCTAAAAATAAAAATGAAATAGATAAACCGCGAAAATTACAGAGAGATAGGCGAAAGGCATGAATAGATATTTCCGAAGAGAGGAGACATAAATGGGCCCCAGATAGATGAAAACACGCTCAACTTAATTACTAATAGATAAAATGATAAAAGTACCTCGCCCTCACCAGTCTGAGGAAAAACTGAGAAGGCTCCAATGCCAAGTGTGACAGTGCAGCCACTCGGGGAAACTGCGCGGCCTTACCTCGGAATGTTGAACTCAGCGTACGAGCCAGCAGTGTTTACTGCTGCGTCTACACTACAGCGAAAGTCTTTTATGTGTTTGCCAGGGGTCAAGCATATTCATAACAACATTCTACGTTGGTATTTTTAAAAGCAAAAACCTGAAATAAATTTTTTTCAGACATCAAGTGGACCAGATATTTGTTAAATGAATTGTGGTACATTTAATGCAAATGAATACTACACAGCAGTGAAAATGAAGAAGCTGTTTTAACACGTCTCTAAATGAATGAATCTCAAAAACATACTATTGAGTGAAACAACACCCAAGGATGAGGAGATTCCTATAGCGGTTAAACCCAGCTAAGCCTAACAATATATGCTTAGAGATGTACACACATGTAGTCACGCTGCTAAAAGGAGCACGTACATACCTAACATTCAAAAAGTTGCTGCCTTTCTGAGATGGCGATGCACTGAGAAGGGCCACATAGGACTTCTTAAGGCAAATATTTTCTTCGCTTATTCCCTTAAACAATTTGGAAAAAACATGTATTTGCTTCTACATTTCAAGTTAACATCAACAATTTTTATTGTAAGTTGAAATAGTTGCAAAGAATGTAATGTCTAGCATGTTATAAATATTGACACTTAAAAATGATACTGTGATACATTGCTTTTAGAAGTATTTAATAGAACATATTTTAAATTTGGATACTGTCACCAACCAATCACTTAGAACATATACCAACAAGCTTTTCCACATGAAAATATGTAAATCTTGAATAATATTCCTATTCTATTTCTCTTATATAGTTTTGTCCTTGTAGATTATTATGCTTGAAAGTGATCTATTGGTTACTGTATCATTCTTATCCAAAACAAAATATGCGTATAAATGTAATTCTTTTTTTAAGTATATTTTATTGATTATGCTATTAAGTTGTCCCACTTTTTTCTCCCCTTAATTCCCCTCTGCCCTGCACTGGAAACAGCTTGGTAGGCCTGCAAATTTCATGATGCAGGGTCTCAGGGAATCACCAGAGAGGGCACACAGTGGTATCCAGGTTGATGGCACCTGCCTGCTGTCTCTTGGGGGGAGCGCTCATCGAATGAACCATGGCCTCTGCTAGCATTTCTGTCTGGGAGAAAGCTGTCCAGCTCTTGCCCTAATGCCAGGCATTTCGGTTCCTCCCCATGTGCCTCTGGTACCATTCATGCTGCTGCCCTAGTGCTGCAACTTGGAGGTGGTGAGTCAGAGTAAGTCTGTGTGTGGGTCCCTTAAGAGGAACTGCCTGGACTTCAGAAGCACTGTCTCCCTCAGCTACAATCCTTGCTGGCTTTTATGGCCAGAAGTTATGGGGACGTCTCTTCCTGGCACCAGAACCCTGGGATGGGGAACCAGGTGTGGGTCTGGGACTCCTCACTCTTCAGGAGGACCCACAGCCAAGATATCCCTCCTGATTTTTATCCACCACGTGTGGGTGTAGGACCAGCCTGTTCCACATCTCTGTCCCTCCTACCAGTGTCCATGTGACTTCTTTAAATCTGTATTTGTGGGACTTCCATTGTGCTAGATTTAGGGCAGTTCTGAATGATGGTTGTTCTGTAATTTAGTTGTAATTGTGATGCGGTCGTGGGAGGATGTGAGTACCACCACATCCTACGCTGCCATCTTGACTGGAAGTCTGGGAATACATTCTTTGTAAGAAGAATCATGATCTCCTATGTTTTTTATAAAGAGGAATGTTTATACTGGTAAGAATGGTGGGACTAGCGGTTCATTTAGAATTTTTTTTATTAGTTGCAAAAATGGTTAGCATTTTACAGGAAGAAAAAAGATGAGAAATCCATATAGTTACAAAGAAAATTTACAATTGTAAAATAGGTTTTAATTACTACATTGAATACTACATACCACATGAAACAATTTACATGAACATTTTATCTTTGGGTTTTGCACAAATCATCCTAAACATTTTGGCAGTCCCAGAAAACATTCCAATTTTATTGAAAAGAATCAGACTAATTCTGCTTCTTCATCTCAAAATGTTTTTATTTTCAGCAAATGACATACCCTAGGAAACAGTCTTGAGACTGGCTCACCAGAAATGCTTCATTTTAAATGTATGAACAAAGCTCAGGTTTCTAGTGTTGAGTATCTCTCACCCATGTTCTTCTTGGCTTGCTCCCCCAGGTCTGTTCCTCATTGTTTGAAAATGAACTGGGGAATAAAGAGGTGAAAACTATCACAGCCACCCCATTCCTTATCATCACTGTAGATCTAACTTCAGAACATCTTAACAGGAGCCAAAATACTTGATGGTAAAATTCATGCTTTACTCTTAACAGAAATATGCATACAATGAGAAACAAAGGAAGCCCTGTGGGCTTGTGATGCCTTGCTTAACCCTTCGGGAGGCCTGGTCCATCTGGAGATGAGAGGGTGCACTCCCCAGGACCTGGTCCTCTGTGATCTTTGCAGTGGGGGCTTTGGTTGACTAGAAGGAGGACAATGGTGAACTCAAGTGTCTCAGGCAAATTTGGTTTAGGAATAGTAGATATGAAATTTGGGCATATACAAATAGATTTCCTTAAACTGGTAGATATGTATCTACCTCCGAGAAAGTTTTTACATGTGTGAGCAGGGGTGAGGAAAGGAGAGAGGGCTGAAAGCCTCGGTTTGAAGAGCACTGTTGACGGCATTTCTGATATTGTCTTTCTTAAAATGGGTTGTGGGAACGTGCATATCTGTTTCATTTGACTAGTTT
>PVKM010038422.1:0-14111 GCA_004027735.1 Carollia perspicillata
TACACTCTCATAGCATTTTGTATTTTGCCTATCTTTCCCTTATCATATTGTAATCATGTATTCATTTGAACAGTTATTTGTGTAATGTCTGCTGCCCACTCCAAGTGAGCAATAAATTCCATGATGGCAACAACTCTCTTCATCTAATTCAGGGATATGCCCCCAACACAAAGCATGGTACCTGACATATGTTTATTGCAAATATTTCCTGTGATGTCCTGGGGACTAAGCAGATGGGCATAATCTTAAAAATATTTGTTATATGGTAAAAATAAATGATTGAAAATGAATAAACATCTGAGATCTGAGCCCAAGCTGTCTATTATAATGCTATTATGATTATGTTACATGTACTTAGAACAAATACCACTTCTGTGGTCAGGTACAATCATGCTGTTAAAAAATTTTCAGTAAAGAGTCTGGGAGGTCAAAAGTATTTCATTCTAGCAGAAATTGGTTAGGTACTATTTTATTACATTTTTCTTGACATTAGTATCCTTGAGAACTGTCAAGCATGTTTATCTGATCAATTTTTCGCTCTGTAACCACTTCTCTCTAGTGAAATTTATCGTCCAGTGCTTATGCATCAAGTTTAGACAGGGCTTTTCCATGGGAGGTGTTTGAGGCCAGAAGTTATGCACCTCAGTGATCTTACTTGTGTATTTGTTTGCTGAGCTGAGGAATTATTTGAGGAAATGCCTATATATGAAACTGCCTCCAAGAAATGTTTGCAAAGGTTTTTGTGCTCTGTGGCAATGAAGGTTGCAGCCTGGAAGAGCAGGAAGAAGCCTTGTTCTAGAAGGTCTTCTCTTCAACATATTTGACTATCTTCTTGGAGAAATTTAAACTATGATGCACTCATGGAGGTCACTATTCAGGAAATGAGCGGAGGCCACTGCTGTCAAGAGGAGTATTTTTTAAAATATTAAAAGTTGGGCAGCTGAGACCCTGACAGAGGGGCTGGATGCAATATCATTTTGTGAACTGTAAAATGGCTAAAACTCAATTTGATGGAAGCTCATGGATTCAGACCACTTCAGGAGAGGAAGGGTGAAAGAAAAGACACTGAGTCCAGATAACACTTAATGGAGTTTCAGGCAAGAAGTTTTTATTAAGAAATAATTCACAATTTTGTCCAAATGCCCCTATAATACCTTTTTATTTTGTTTAAGTTTTATATTTACTTATTGTTATCTATTTTGGATAAAATAGACAGTCAGATGAGAAATGGACTTGGGTTATCTTTGGCTCTCAAGTGACAAGAAGGTGTTCCTTTTTCCTTACTAGCCTTCTTCAGGGGAGCAGAATTTCTGTTACCTCTATGTCTTAATTTATCCGCTCCTTCTTAGCATTCGTAGCATGCATTCCGTAATTCATCCTGTCACTCCTGCTCTACCACTTCTCTGGTTTAGGTAATAATGCCTAAATTTATAATCACCTCCTGACTGATCTGTCAGCTTTAAGTCTCTCCCTTTCTGCATGCATGTGCGAGCAGGTGCACACATGCACGAGAATGTACAACTATGCCTACCCACTCCCACACACTTACACATAGACACAAGACTGTCAGGATGCTTTCCAATTAAGACAGATATTCTAATGTATAATGTATTTACCCTGCTTTCAGTGTTTCCTTTTTAAAACCTAGAACTCCTACTTTTAAGACTTCCACTAATTTAACCTCAGTATCTCTGATAAAACCTGGCATGATATGCCATATATCTGCCAGCTGTGTTATGGAAGCATTGTCCTCTCCGTCTAACTTGTGAACTGCCATAAGTCAGAGGGAACATTATATTGATTTCCACATCCCTATAATAACGAGGACAAATTTTTTACATAATAGGTGCTTAATAGATATTTGCTTAATGAAAGGGTGACTGCTTTCAGTGATTTTGAGGATTAGCTCATCCAGGCCATAAGATGAATCAGGTGTAATTATCTCCTTTCATCTCCCCTTCCCCTTTTTTTACTCCCTGTAAGATGAATTTTTATAAAAACCTTCAAAAAGATCTATTCATTTCTCATCCCTGGATAATTCTGAAGGAGCTGTTTTTATTTTTTAATTAATTTTTTACCTATACTCTCTCCTGATCTTGTTCACATTGTGGCATTTCACATTGTAGAACGCACACAAATCCCTTTGGCCACATTGGGAAAACCTCCAGACCTATTTTACGTTGACTGAATCTCAAGAGGGCTATCTCATGCCTCCCTGGTACAAAATTTCTTACACAGAGTATTCATATCCTCTGTAGTACATGGATTCCTATTAACTTCCATCGGAGTGAAGTGACTCCCCTTTGGTCTGGACTAGCTTCTCGGGCAGGATCCAAACATTACTTAGCCTAAATCTCTGAGACCTATTGCAATTCTGAAATGCCAGTCTTGGGAACTGCTGTTCCTTCGTATAATCAGTGTTACACACAAAGCTGCAACACAGCTAAGCAAGCCGCAAGCACTGCACTTCTTGAATCTTTCAGGGAAGTGTTTTTTAAACTGTATCCCAGTGATTTTAAGCTTTCATAACAGAGTTCTATGTTTCCTATGAGAAAAGCTTCAATGTTTGCCAAGTTTGTTTTTATCTATTTTGTATAATTTGGATTCCAAGTAAGACTTGACTTTGGAAAACAGCATTCACCACAAAAATAAAATTTCCAGAGCTTAAAAATGGGTGAAATTAAATATATTAGGGGATAAATATATCCCCTATTTGGGATAAATATATCCCAAAGATATGGAGCCTGATACTAACTTTAAGCCGTTCTTCAAGTATTCGAAGCTTTCACGACCTCCCTTCTATTCTTTCCTAATGCCCACCCCATCTAGAAGTCATTTATGCAGGCGGAATGTTATTGCCTTCTTTCACATGCACTTACCCCTCATAAAATGGTTCAAGATTCTATGGGTATTACTGAGTCCCTCTATGTGCCAGATAATAGATATATTGCTAGTTATAACAGGTTCAAAAAACAAACAAAAAATTATATATGGTTCTTCCTATAGTCTGAATAAGTATGTTCCTCCAAATAAAATATAAATGTTTACATATGAATTTACAAAGGTGATGTTATTAGCAGATGGGGCCTTTGGGGATAATTAAGTTATAAGGGCAGAACCCTCACGAATGGGATGAATGCCTTATAAAAGAGGCTCCACACAGATCTTGTTTCTTCTGTAATGTAAGGCTACAAAGCAAAACCTGAGACCTGAAAGAGGACCTTGACCCCCAACCATGGTAGCACCCTGATGTCAGAACTTCAGCCTCCAAAACTGTGAGAAAATTTTCTGTTGTTGATAAGCTACCCAGGCTCTGTTATTTTGTTATATGAGCCTGAACCTGTATAGACTAAAGGAGTTCCAAACCACATTTACCTTATTCTCTAGTCAGCATTGCATTTTGATATATATATCTTTTCTGATAAGGAAGAGCCTTTGGTTGATTGGTTAGTTGTTTGCTTGTTGGTTGGTTGATTGTCCCTTTCTTTAATTTGACAAGTAAGATTATGGCAGTGGTTGGTTATGTTGAGAGCTAGTGAGATCATGTAGTGTGCTAATTGTTCTCAGATAGTAAAGTTTTTGTCAGTTATGTGTTGCCTCCCAGTTCTAAACATGAACTAATTACTTCTGCACTCATCCCACACTTAGCATTTCTCTTTCTTTTTTCTCTTGCATATTTTTTCTGCAAACTTATACTTCCCTATGTCTGTTGAGGGCAGAGATTATTTCTCACCCATCTGTGAACTCCTCCATTCCCTACTGTTTCTAGTGCAATTATTTTCAGATATAGAATACTCAGTAATATTTCTGAAAATACCAGTTATTATATTTCTGCATTTCTGACTGTTCTGGTGAGGAAAATGATTGAAATATTGCAGGGTTGTTTTTTTAACTACATATCAAGGTCTATCAGGTAGAAAACTATTTTTAGGAGGGATATTATATCAGGAATCTATACACCACATAAAGTGTTAAAGGAGTGACCTCCAAAGCTCCTTTCACCTCTTAATTTTTATGATTCTGTGTTATTGCACAAGGGTGCACTTTTATAAACAGAAAAAATGTTTTTCTTGGGTGTTAGGCTTTCACATCCTTCACTTTGAGTTTTCATTAGATTGACTAGAACCATGAACACAATGGTCTTTGCATTTTACTGAAAATACCAAGAAACTTGGCTCTGCTTTTTAGCACAAATATGCCTTCATCTTGAGCCATTTAGTAAAGATGCTGCTTACACCTCTATGATACACACTTTGACCCAGTCTTTTTCATTTTCAGATAAAAATAAATATTCTAAAATGTATCTATTTGTGATTCTGTTTGAATGTGCTCATGATGCAGCAGCTCTGTTTTATCTTCATATTCTTTGGGCATACGCTTCTTGTACAATCATTTAATCAGTATTTCTTGAATAGTCTCTGGCTTCCTGGTACTGCTGTAGATGCTTTGGTAAAGTCAAAGAAATAAAATGGTACGTGACTGACCTTGCAAAGCATAGTCTGGTTGGAGAGACAAAAAAAGAAAAAAGACAAGAAGGAAAGAAAAATAAATAAGAAAAAACCAAAGACTGATAATCTTAGATATCTTAGGAAAAAGTTTGATATACTGTGAGGAAAGATTACCACCTACACTAAAAAGATGGTTCCAGTGGCAATTTTATTTAATAAGGAAAAATACTTGGAGTCTAGACTTGTTCTTATATTGATTAAAAGGACATTTTTGAAGGTGAGCACTGGAGAGGTAGCATAAGCCCATGGAGAAAGGTGGAATACTAAAGAATAAGGTCAGGTGACAGGAAATAGGTTGAAGCAAAGGATTATGCACACATGGTCAAATACAAAGAAGAATGAGGAAGAGAGTGGTGGATGGACAAGATGGTGGGTGATTTTCAAAGGTAATTGGTAAAGTTTGAATATGATGTTGATAGATAGCAGGGAGCCAATGTACATAATTTGGATTAAGTGAATATTGTATTTGAGATAGATTTAGCTATATGAGGTGTGTCTGGAAAAAGTTCAGCCATTATTAATTCAATGAAAACAGCTTGTACCACATTTATATAATCTGGCAGCCAAGGAGCGTGAACTGGAATGTGCATGCATGAACAGTGACAACTTCACTGTACTAGTTGGTGACACTAGTAAATGCCATTGAGTGAACATATGTACTGTGTGGTTGTGGCACTCGAAATGACTGAGCAAGTAGAGCAATGAATCTGCATCAAACTTTGTGTTAAGCTTGACCATTCTTCTGCAAAAAACTATTCAGATGAGTCAGAAGGCCACAGCTATGAGCAACTGGTAACTGGCAGTTTCATCATACCAGTTAACATGGGCAGTTAACATGCCCGCTCATGCATCACATCTCATGCAGACATTTTTGGTGAAACATCACCAAGGTGACTCAGTCCCTCTACAGCCCAGACTTGGCACCCTGTGACTTCCGGCTTTTCCCAAAACTAGAATCACCTTTGAAAGGGAAGAGATTCCAGACTATCAATGAGAATCAAGAAAATATGACAGGGCAGCTGATGGCAATTGGGAGAACTGTGTGAGGTCCCAAGATGCCTACTCTGAAGGGGACTGAAGTGTCATTGTTCTGTGTATAGTGTTTCTTGTATATAGGCACAAGATACATCTTGTATCTTCTTCAATACACGTCTCTATTTTCAATAGTGCATGGCTGGATACTTTCTGGACAAACCTCATAGATAGAAGAAGAACAGAAAGATAAGAAAGCAACTGAAGATTAGACACAAAAATGTCTCCTATGATGTAATAAGGAGATCCTTATCACAATTATAGAAATGAAGGGGAAGGGATACAAATGAGATATGACTGGATTTGATGATCCATAATTTTATAGACTAATTATTTGGGGCTTCTTAGTGAAGTTATCATGTTTTCTTTACCGAAATAAAATCTCTCTGGCCTATGAATAGGGTAAAAGAATGAGCATAATAAAAAACATAGCTTTTATGATTGCTATTATTATAAATTCGCTTGAAGATTTGAAGAAAGAATAATAATCTCAATATGATATTTTGCAGGCCAATACTAAGTTAAACAGCTATTGATATCTGAGAATAAGGCTCATAGAATATTTAGGAATTAGCTCAAATAAAAGGCACCATAAAAATGCAAGGTGTCATCACCAATAGTTATAACAATATTGGTTGTAATTCTTGTCTTTGGAAGTTTATAAGAACAAGTTGCAATGGTAGCTCAAACCACAGCCATAAACTGTAAGAAATAATCTCTGGAGTTATAATATTAAATATGTCTAAAAGCAGCTAAACAGCCCTTGGGAATAAATGAAACCACTTTGATTTTTACATGTGACAATGCACAAATCTGGCATTTTCTGATTTGGAAAAGTTCTGAGCCTGGAAATTAAACTGTCAGAGTTGAGAAGTATTGGAATGTGAGGGCCAAAAACTGTTTAATCAAAGTGCTAGATACTTTTTCAAAAGGGGTAGAAAATAGATTGCCCAATAACAATGTAACTGTGTGAAATGTATCTTTGGAACAAGGAAAGATAGAAGAGGAAGAAGGTACAAGAAACTGGAGATTGCTTTTCCAGTAGTTAAGAAAAAGAAAATATTTCTCCTTCTTTCTCTTTTTAATTTATTATATCAGATATACATCAGCTGGTAAATGAACTCTGTCTTTACCTTCCATTAAAATCACTTGCCTTTAAAATTCTTTTATAATCCAAATTTCTGGGTTTTCAATATATTTGATGAAAGATGAAAAATACATTGTGCATATCATAGAAATCAACAGAGAGGGAGAGGGAAGGAGGGAGGGAGGGAGAAATACAGACAGAAATAGAAAGAGAGGATTTTTCCTTCTTTAAACAGTTTATTCCTGCTGTAAAGAAAGTGGCAACATAAGGTGATAATGAATAGTTTGCATATTAATTCTTGAATTATTAGTGGACATTTGGCAGTAGACTATAAATTCTAGAGTTACTATTAATGTTTTTCTTTTTTAAAAAATATTTTATATATTTGTTTATAGAGAGGGGGAGGGGAAGGAGAAAGAAAGGGAGAGAAACATCAGTGTGTGGTTGCCTCTTGCATGCCCCTTACTGGGGACTTGACCAGCAACCCAGGCATGTGCCCTGATTGGGAATCAAACTGGCGACACTTTGGTTCACAGGCCGGCACTTAATGTTTTTTTAATGGATCTTTGTTATCCATAAATCAATCAGTGTTTAGCCATTTAATTGACAAGTCAAAAAGGCCACAGTATATGAGCTCTGTCCAAGTTTTGAAAGAAGCAATCCAAACAAATACAGTGAGATTTAACCGAATATGGGCTTCCTCTGCTCAACCGGCGATTAGGACAGCTAACCTGGCCTCTTTAACATAAAACTCAAGCATGTTGTAGAACATAGATATTAATATTTTTGAGAATTTAATAGATATCACTATTGACAATTTATTTGACTTTTGGTGTCTTATTTGAAAAGGGTATTACTCTTTTCTCTCTTTCCAAGTATTTCTCTCCCTGTGTCCCAGTAGCCATTGCAGGTGGAAAACTATGCTCTGTTTCATGTCATTTAGGGAATGGGGGAGAAATACTTCACTCAGCAAGGCAAACATAAGTAAACTGATCCTTACTTTTAGGTTATTGAACAAAGCTTGAGTCATGACACACAGCATCCATAGCAGTAGTGATTCTGGAAGCAGGCTTTCTTGGGAGAATCTGAGATCAACTAGGTAGCTAACATTCCTATCTCATAACCTCTCTACAGTTGCTACTAGCTTCCATGAGAGTTTACAGATACCCTTAAGCCTAGGTTTGAAGTTGCTTTGTGTCCTCACTACATTTTCCCCCCTCCATCACAAGGTTAAGCAAAAAGTATCAGCTCTTTAGAACCTCCCAGTAACAAATTCCAGACGTTTGTATCTGGTTCTTACCTATTTTCTTACCTCTAGCAGAAGTGAGAGATACTGATAATTAGGTTAAAAGAACCTGCAGAGCTTTCAATAAAATTTGAAAGTAAAACTCTGAAACAGTGAAATTGTTAAACATCCAGTTTCATTTCTCACTTATTCTGCCTGGTGAAATTTTAAGCCTTTTTGCATCAAGTTATAAAAGACTATGAACAAACAAACAACCTGCTACAATTTCTGTATTGTCAGAGGTCAGTTCTTTTTTTCACCGACCTATAACTAGAGAGTTGACCCTTGAACAATGTGGGTGCATGAGGTACTGACCAATGCACAGTTGAAAATCCATGTGAAACTTTTGACTTTTCCAAATTAACTATAATTGTCCATTCGTGTGTGGGGGGAATTAGTTCCAGCATCTTCCCCACCCTTGAATACCAAAATTTGCTGCAGCTTAAGTGCCTTATAAAAAATGGAGTAGAACAATGCATATAGTTGGCATTCTGCATCCTCTGAATCCCAGAAGCAGATGGAAAATACAGTTTTTCATCCACAGTCGGTTAAATCCACAGATGCAAAACCTGGGAATACTGAAGGTTTACTGTTTATTTATTGAAAAAATATATGTGTACAAGTGAATCTGTGCAGTTCAAACCCTTTTTGTTCAAGGGTCAACTATACTTGACCAGCACCTGACACTACATAGAAGATCAATTAATACTTATTGAATAAATTTGGGGAGAAGGTATGGTAAAACTGTTCTCTCTTTATAGTGTTGGTGGTTACATGGTTATATACACTTGTCAAAATTAATGGAACTGAACACAAAATAAATTTATTTTATTGCATGTAAATAAAACTTTTTTTAAGGAAACCTTGCTCATTTTATACAGGATCTATGCATGTCTATTCATTCTCTCCTTTATTCACAAGCTATTTTTTGAGGTACCACAATGCACTGGGCATTGTGATGAACTCCAAAGACATGCAGGTAAATAAGCTCTTCCCTGCCCTTCTAAGGATTGGCCCTCTCTTCTCCAACTGCTCCATATACCCCTTTCCCCCATGGTTTCCTTTTGTCGTCACTTTCCTTACCAGGGTCCATGATTTGTGGTTACTTAGAGAACCGGAGGGATTGGAAGTGCTGGAAGGTTCTAGATCCTTTGGGTTCAGAGACGCTACAGCAGACTTAACTCAGGGCTAATTTGAAGTCCTATTTCAGTGATATCATGGGTGACAAATAGTTGTACAAATACAGTTTTAAAAAAGTGTTGCTGAAAAAATACGTTCCATGTTTAAAATAACAGGTTAAAAAATAAAATAATCAGGTAGGTCTCATCTGTAGTTTAATCAATGGATCTTCATTAGGGAAGAAAGGCAATGTGGTGATGTTATTAAAAGAACAGGAAGAGGAGTAAGAGTACTAGTACTTTGAGTGTGGCTGTCAGACTTCATTGCCTACCTTATATAACCCAATTTTGTTAAAGTTTTTGTTCTCCCACTTGACTAAAAAAAAGCGACCCTTCCTCGAGGTAATTAATCTAAACCAATACTGGTAATTTCTTTCTGATTCTTATTGATTGACTTAGAATTAAAAATAGCAAACACTTATTAAACATGCAGCATGTGTGAGGTGCTATTCTCAGTGTTTGCTTTGTATTAGCCCACGCAACCAATTCAATGAGGAAGGTAGTATTAGCATTCTCATTTCATAGACTAAGGAAGTTGAGGCACAGAAAAACAAAGAAACTGCCCGACAATGTTGGAATTCAAACTCAGCATCTTACTCCAGTTCTCATGCTCTTAATCACTATTTTATTCTGCACCTGACCCAATTCTGGCCAGTGATAATGTAATAAAAAAAGTTGTTTGGATTTTCTCAGATAGCTTCCTTGCACCTGAGACTTGAACCAATGGAGGGAGGGAGAAAGGGTTTACAAGGAATGCCAGAGAGGCAAAGCCAATGATCAGATGTACCACCAAGGAGCCTGCTCCACTTCTGAGCTTCTAGTTATGTGGGATAATACACATCCTCAATGTCTCAATCCTATCTCAGGATTTTCTCTTTTTTATAGCTAAATGCATATCCAAGCAGTTATTAATACATTGAATGCTAATCCCACTCCTTGTCATATAGCAAGTATGTTACATATATTATCTTATGTAATGCTCAGAATCTAAAATGGGTTTTATTATACTCCTTTCCAGATTGAAGGTTAAACAGATAAGCTTCTTTTCCACAATAATGTAGCAAATCGATGGCCAAGGCCAGTATACTGGACACCAACACCCATGTTCTTACTGCACAACTGTGTCTCAATCATAACTATTTTTTCATAATAAAACCTTCTTATCCAATGCCTATAATACAAAGAAGATTTTACCTTTTATAATGGGAAAGTCATCTATATCTATAACTCTATCTATATATAAATTAGTCAAAGAGCAGTCACAAAAAAAGTGCATTATACTCTTTTAAGTGACTTAAGCAATGAGATTAAATTTTAAATACTGCTCACCTCTGATTGGCTTGGATAACAAGTTAGGGCTTTGCCTATTCACATGATTAGTTTTAAATATTTACATGCTTTTACTGCCTTGGCTTATTGAAGAAAAATTTGAACAAGTTTTGGGCATCTTAAAAAACCTAAACATACAGTAAAACACACAGACATCCACAAGAAACACAAGAATGGATTAAAGACGATCAGGAGAGTTGGCCATATGATCATGATTTCTCTTAGATGAGGTTTAAGCCCATCAATTATCAGTAGCTGTGCCCTTTGGTTTAGAAAATTGCTGTTGCCTACCACTGGTGTTTACAGCCTGTAACTAGAGACAGACACAGGCTTTACTCAAATGCACATCTATTTATTTTAAAGGTGTGCTGAATGGCAGGCGTTAAAAATAGATGAATCTAGTTTCATGAGACCTACTGACAGTAATCAACAGCATGAGTGGGGAGAAAAATAAATTAGATTTTTAAAACCTTTTCAGTTGAAATCCTCAAAGATTTTTCTGATACACAAAGAATGAAATGAGTTTAAAGAAATACAGTTATCATTTTGGGGCTGTGCTTTTAAAATGAAGGACAATTTTTTAACAATAAGTGGAAATCTCGAGGGCCGCCCTCCTAAGCAGTGATGACTTTTGCTGCGGGAACTGGAGAGTGTTCCGTGGGCCTTGCTGGGCCCTGGACTTCCTGCGAACACTCAAAAGGACTGTGTTGTTCACCGCTACATCTTTTTTTCTTTTTTACTTTAATTAATTTATTTTTATAAAATGTATTGGGAGGACATTGATTCACAAAATCATACAAGAGAGGCAGAGAAGAGAGAAGGGTGTCAATTGGAAGGGAAGTAGGATCTGCAAGCTCGACCTACGGGAAACACCTCAGCCCTTGGGGTCAGCCTTGCCCAAGCCTGTGTCTCTCATTTTGTTTTTTGATGAGGACGCAAACTGGGAAATAGCAAAGGGTATTAAAGGATGACTGTTCTACTACTTGATTCACTAGAGGCCATTCAGGGGGAAAGAGCAATTTAAGTTTGGGGGGTTTTGCCTTTTGGGGTTTTTTATATGCCTTATCCTCACTTGTTAAGCATACATGTTTAGAGACTTCTTTCTATATCTGTCCTTTTAAAGAAAATGTTCATTTTAGAAAGACACCAGTTAAAGCAGCAGAATTAGACATAGTGTTTAGAAATACATAATGAATTATACTGTGCTTTTTGGTAATTAAGAAACAACTTAAAAATACCTAATCCTAATGCTCCTTAATTTCCCCTGAGCATTAATCACTAATGGTGGAACTTTAGATACCAGTGGGGGAGATGCACAGATCATTGAGGTTGTCCTGCACCCTGTCAACTCATACCACAGGGCCAGCACATCCTGCATAGCCAGGGGTATTCCAGTCAGTCTTGTCAGGACACGGTAAGTTAAATGCTCAGAGATCAGATGTGTGCAGAGGAAAAGCAGAAGAAAATGCCTCCCTCCATATTACTTGTGAAGGACATTCTTAGAGATTGTAAACATCAGTATAATCTCATTAAAATTTTATATCCTATTTCTTGGATGGATTTTCCTCAAAGGTCTACTTTGCAGTCGTGGTAAGGAGTGGATTGAGTAGAACAGAACTGACAGTAAAATGAGGGTGGTTTTTTTCCTCTTATTTCAAATACAGATAAATGTCCTTTGATTTTTGGGAAATGCAGCTAGTTCTGCCACCCACCGTGGCACAGAGAGCTCCCTTCCAAAGGAGTCATCTCCTGTACCCAAACAGACCCCCTTAGTCAATAAAGAAATAAAAGCTCTCGTGGTGTCATGCCCCAAACAAACATAATGATGATGGGCTGGTGGAGTCTGTTGTATTTCTTAGAAAAAGTAACAACTTGAACAACTTGTTTGTGTCCTCTAATATATCTTAAAACACTTAAAAACTCTTTAAGATGAGCAATCTCGGCATTTGTCCTAGGTATATAGGATGAACCTTCTGAATTTCATGGGACAAGTTTGTCATTCTTTCTTTGATCTGTCCCTTCCCCAGACCCCCTTAATTTTATCTACAGTTTTGTACTTGTTCCTTTCTTCTCACCACTGCTTCTCCCATTATACAGAGCTTTTCCTCCTGATTGCTATGCCTCTATTTCTCTTCTGCCTTTTGACTTCATACAATAGCTCTGTACATGGGATGAGGGTCTATGAGTGTTGAAAACAATATATCTCTGAGAGGGCAGGGTCAAGGACAAGATCTGCCTTGCTACTGCTTACATCTCCTGCTTAAACCATTTACATAGTAATGAGCTCATAGTAGGCATTGGATGGATGGATGGATGGATGGATGGATGGATGGATGGATGGATGGACAGACCTATGGATATGGACCAGGCACAAAGGCTATATATGCTTCATAATATCCTGAGGTCTTCCTTTCTCATTTTAATTCACCTTTATAGTTTTTGCACATACACACATACTTCTCTCCACCATTTTTGAAGAGTGGATTTGTGTAACAACCTCTCAACCCATATCATGCTGTGAAAAAATGTATTTACTCATATGCAATACAACTACACAAATTGCTTGAGATATAAGCTGAATAGGTTTGATGATGTAACTTCTGATCACAGGACCTTGCAAACAGACTCTCAATATCTACTCTAGATTTTTTTCTAGTACCTTTGACTGTGTGCTGTGGGAGCCGATGGTCCAATGCAATTACATAAAGTGAGCACAAACACACACACACACACACACACACACACACACATTTGGCCTTTTGGTATTATTGTTGTTTAATTGTACTGAGCGCCTACAGTTGCTCATGATAATTTTAAGAGAAGGTATGGTAGAGTCCCTAAGAACATAGGGTTTAGGGCCAAATGGCCTGAAACCAAATACCAGTTCTGCCACTTGGCAACTTTGCAAACATAGGAAAGTAACTAAAACTTTCTGTGGACTTTGTCCCTCAATTTACTCATCTAAAATATAGGGATAATAATAGCACCTGCCTCCTCCATTTTTTAAAGGATTAAATATAGTATATAAAGAACTTAGAGAGCTTCAGAGAAGATGGCAGCTAGGTAAGAGGGAGCAGATTCCACTTCCTCCTACACATGGGAGAGAAACCAGGCCAATCTATGGAGGAACAGAGCAGACAGCCAACAGTACCACAGCATATATGAAAATAGGAGATAAAAAATTGTGGCGGACATTGAAAAACCAGATGGTAAGGAGAGTGCTTCAGGACAATAAGGGCCCAGAAATCAGCGTGGGGACCAGGGAAGCTGCAGCCCCAGGCCTGGGCCCGCTGGGGGGTGCACAGGGTCTTGGGAGAGAGCTGTGTCAACACTCTGTCCCCAGCCAAACAGAGTTTGAGCAGTACTAGGAGAGACCTGGTTGCTGGAAGTTGCAGAGAGGGGAGTAAGGACTGAGTGGCAAACACACGGGGGCTGAGAGCACCCACGCATAGCACTGGAAAGAGTGTGCACCTGAGCCCGTGAGACCAGAGGCAGCCTGGCCAGGTATGTGCACTCGCAGCACAGGGAGAGAAAGCTTTGTGGAACACCCGGCGACCACACCAGTGGACCTGGAGAGAGTGAATGTGCGCGACTTGGGAGACCCGAAGACCACATTTGTAAACCCACCCCTCAGCCTGCTGCAGCCAGCAAGAACAGAAAAACTGGTTTGGCCAGTTTGAAACTAGCAAGAG
>PVKM010038423.1:0-14110 GCA_004027735.1 Carollia perspicillata
ATGGTTCTGTGTTTTAGTCTATTCACATGATGTTTTACACTGATTGATTTTAGCATTTGAACCAACCTTCCATTCCTGGAATAAATCCCTTTCAATCATGGTATAAGAAAGAGGAGGGAACACTTTCCAACTTATGCTATTACCATGATCCCTAAAACAAAGACACCATAAGAAAACTGCAAACTAATATACCTATGAACACAGATGTAAAAATCCTCACCAAAATGCTAGCAAACCAAATCTAGGAACATACAAAAAGTATTACATACCACAACCAAGTTGAAGGAGTGTGGAGTGAGTACTAATAATGTATATTTCTTTTGGGAGTGATGAAAATACTTGAGAATCAGCCAATAATTGGAAAACATCGTGAATGTACTAAAAATATACACGTTAAAGGGAAAACTGTATATGTGAATGATATCTCAGTATTTTCTTTTTTAAAAAAGGAAGCTACCTGCCTTCTGTGTTTTCCTTTCCCCCTCCCTACCGCCTAAAATACAGACAGATCAACTTGGGAAAAATGTGTTAAGGGATAGTAAAGCAACAGTGGGAACCTGTGTCTGTGGATAACCTTCCTAATCAGAAAGGCACAGCTTTGTGAACTGCTTACAAGCTCAGGCATTTATGAAAGGAAAAAAATAAGACTAGTACCTGCTTTGTTTAGGTCACTGTTATTAGGTTCCTGTTCAAGTATCCCATCCAGTATTTTAATCAAATCTATTAGGTTACTTGTACTTTTCTCTACTACAAACAGTTCTGCAGTAAAAATTCTCACACATCCTTAGATATGTATAAGAGGTTTGTTTAGGGTAAACATGTTGAAATGAAATCATTCAATTGTCAGGTAGCACAGCTTCAGTTACACATAGTATGTCTGATTATTTTCCTAAGGGGTTGAACCAATCTTCCAGCAGAGTAAGACTTACCATTCCTTGAATCTTTACTGATAGTTGGTCTTATGAAACATATTAAATTTTGCCACTAACGGTTGTGAGTAGTTGTGAATGGTTGTGAATAGTATTCCATTATTGTTGTCACTTAAATTCCCCTGAGATTGTTGGAATTGAGCATCATTTCGCATTTATTGGCCACTCGAGTTTCTCTTAGGAATTTCTTGTACACATCTTTGCTCACTTCCCCATTATATCATGTCATTTTCTTAAGGATTTGTAGACATTTTCATAAATGCTGAATAATCGTTTGTTGATTACTTATTTTGCCATTATCTTGTATTAGTCTGTGGCTTACATTTTTACTGTTTACAGTAATTTCATTCGTATAGAGATTGTTACTTTAATGTACTCAAAGGTACCAATTTTTTTCCTGTTATGATTTGTTCCTTAAGCCTCATTTAAGAAAATATTTCTTAAGCCTATGTCATCAGAATGTACTGTCTCCTACAAGTTTCACAATTCCCTTTTCACATTTAGGTTTTTCCCATTTGGAATTTATTGTTATGAATGTAAAGTATCAAATTTTATTTTTTATGTAGAACTAATTGTTCAAGCACCATTTATTCACAAGTTAATTCTTTCCTTAATGAATTGCCTGTATCTTGTCTTACGGTAAAGTTTAATAATTCCTATTGTAATTTCACTGAGGATATAATCTTTATTATTTAACCCCTTTGAAATTTGCTGAGATTTGCTTTGTGGCTCAGAACATGATCAGTTTTTGTAAATGTTACCTGGGCACCTAATTTATACATGTCGGCGGGGTCAGTTGTTAAATACGTTATTCAATTCTGTTAGATATGTATTGTTATGACTCTTGTATGACTGTATATCACTCTCCAATAGAAGTGTGTTAAAATCTCTCATCCTGATAAACATATATTTCTCCTTTTAGCTGCTTTAATTTTTTTGTTTTTATATATTTTAAGGTTCTATTTTTAGGTGCATGTCAATATAGAATTGTTATATTCTGTTGAATTTTTTATAATTATGAAATATCCTTTTTTATCTTTAGTAATGCATTTTTATTTCAAAGTCTATTGTGTTTCATATAATACAGGTACTACAGCTTTTCTTTCTTTTTAATGTATTTTTCATAACATTTGCACAGTGTGCATTTTTTCATCTTTTAACTTTCAACCTTTATCTGTCCTTACATTTTATGTGCAACTCTTGAAAACAGCATATATTTGGGTTCGTCTGCTTTTTTACTCCCCAGTCTGCAATCTCTGTCTTTTAAATGGAAGAGTCAGTCCACTTACATTTAAGATAATTACTTCGAAATCTGGGTTTAAATTTATCTTATTAGTATTTTTCATTTGTTCTATCTTTCTACATTCCATTCTATTTTCTTGCCTTTTTTTTTTGGATGGTTTGCTTTACATTATTCCATTTCCCCCATCTATTAACTTGGTAGTTATACACTTTTACTGTTT
The DNA here is from genome assembly GCA_004027735.1 of Carollia perspicillata. Taxonomy (NCBI): domain Eukaryota; kingdom Metazoa; phylum Chordata; class Mammalia; order Chiroptera; family Phyllostomidae; genus Carollia; species Carollia perspicillata. Next base: position 2,393 of record PVKM010038423.1, read on the forward strand.
ATATTCTTGAACTCCAACGAAGAACTTCTAACTCAGAAACCAGAGTGGCGTTTCTGATCTAGTGGGTCTAAGGTGGGACTTGAGAACGTGCATTTCTAACCAGTTCACAGACGACGCCGATGCTGCTGGTCCAGTGAGCGCACTTTGAGAACTACTCTCTGGGAGGAAGAAATGGGACTAGATATAAGGAGATCAGCAAAAACGTATTGTAATCATTCAAGCAAAAAATAATGGCCTTGACTAGGATAGTGGCAGTGAAAATTTTTAAAAAGTAGTAATATCAGAGAATGATTGTATCATCGATAGAAACAAAAGGTTCCAGAGTAGAAGCAGGTTTTGGAGAGATAAAGACGAATGTGGTTGCTATTTTTATCCTTAAAATAGAGAAAACATAAGGTAATTATGAGCAGAATCAAAGATTTAGCTTTCACCAAGCAGTATTATTGTCTGGTTTTATGTTCTCAAAAACTGTTTTTAAATAATGTTGTCCTGATATAAACAATTACATATATGTATTTATTACAAAGAAAAAAGTGGCCTAAAGTTTTAGGATTTAGGAGCCAGTTTTCTCTGATGAGATGCAATGTCAATGTCGGCTGCTGTCACGCAGTTAGACTGTAACTAGTGAAGTGGACGTCACATTAGGTTTGAAAGTCCAGGAGGCCCGCTGCATCCGTCAGATGAGCGGTCCTGAAAACGAGATGAGTGGCCATCCCTTCACGTGCGCATCGGCGCACAGAGCCCTTCCACGGACTCGGCCTGCTGCACTCTGCTACTCAGTGAAGCAGCTACATAAACGCATTCATTTGAATTATTGTACTTACAAATAAGGTCACAAGTGAAGTAATTTAATAAACACATGGCTTTTTATTTTATTTTCAAAGAAAGGGAAAGGATATTACTACAGTTCAAAAGTACAAATTTGTACACATTGATTTGTGTCCATGAGAATACCTAAGTCACAGCATGAGGAATACTTAGAAACATAGTATGTAATATTAAAAATCACTCCGTTCAGTATTTTACTAAATAATTATGGTAACTATAATATAAATGTACTGTTTATCTAGGAACTCAACCAAATATGAAATTCTGCTAAGTACTGAAGAAAAACTTTAGACCCAAGGTAAATAAAACTTGACATCTTCATTCAGTGAGTGTCAAAAACATTTTAAATAAACAAAATGTATCCACAACTCATAAAAAGCTTTATAGCACTGAGGCAAGTCTGTGATAAAATAAATGCATTTTCCCCAAATTCTTGCTAAAATATATCATAACATCACAAATCACTTCTGTCAAAGTAAAAAGTGTCTGGTTAGCATTTTAAACACGATTTGAAGGGATCTTATAAATAACTGAGACCTTCAGAAATGACATCCACAAATGGAGGCCAGAGATGGGCCGTGATGTGTGACCTCAGACAGGAGGAGCCCAGCGGCATGCAGACCGGACTGTTTCTGAAGACCCGTAATACTGATGGATAACTAACACATTCTGACCAAGACTTGGACTACCCACTCATACTAGTCACTTTGTCAAAATCTTTCGTGGCTTCCCTATAGTTTCCTATTGCTGCTGTAACAAACTTAGTGGCTTAAAACACTAGCAATGGCTGGCTGAGTCTTTCTCAAGTCACATGTCTCTTCTCTTGCACATTTAAGGACCCCTGTGATTACACTGGGCCCACCAGGACAACGTCTCTGATCTAACATCAACTGATTAGCAGCCTTAACTCCATGGGCAACTTCAATTCCCCTTGGCCATGTAGCCTCGTCACAGGTTCTGGCGACTAGGATGTAAACCTCTTGTGCAGTGGGCGGGAGGCAGGGGAACATTCTTCCCACCGCGGCTTCACAGTGCCCACCAAACCCATCCCGGCTGGGAGGGCTTCTGCACTGTTGACTGCAATGTACTCTCCTGCCTTACTCCCAGACTCTGCTCTTCGTGCCCACACCAGTCTTGCCTGCTGATCCCCGCAAACACCCCGTCCTCACGGAGCACCACAGCTTCACTCCTGGCATTTTCTCTTCCCACCTCCCTGCTTCTCCTGCCAAGGTGAGCATTCTGTTCATTCTCAAAACCATGGCGAACGTTTCATTCCTCATGAAGCTGTACCCCTAACATTTCCCGTCTAGGTGTACACATCACAGTCTTCCTACCTCCCTGTAGAACTTGACAGTTTGCTTTGTTTGATAGTCATCGGTGTCATCTCCTCTGTTATACAGTGATCTCACAAGGGAGAAAACTCATGAATTCATTCACACTTGTATGCATATTAAGCATATCTAAAACCCAATGCTTGCTTCTAGCCATGTGCCTCCCACACTACTCTCCTCTAGCTTTCCCATCTAGCAAAATCACCTCCCTTCGCCGAGTGGCGCTCGTCACAGGCCTCGGGAGTCGTCGCCCACTCCTCTTACCTGCACCCCTTACAGGTAATCCATTAGTGAATTTGACCAACGCTACCCCTGATCTAACTCACCGTCACCTTTTCCCTGTGCTCCTGGACTCCCTGTTGCCAATCTTGCCTCTGCATCTCTCACCTTGCACAAGCGACATGTGCATGTACTCATGTGTGTACATACATGCACTACACACACACACACACACACACACACACACACAAATTCTATTCTCAACTCAGCAGTCAGAGGAATCATTTACCGTATTTTTCGGACCATAAGATGCACCTAGGTTTTAGAGGAGGAAAATAGGAAAAAAATTTTTTTGAAGCAAAAAATGTGGTAAAATATTTAATAACACAAATAACATAATAGTTCACCAATGTAAATGTAAACAGAACTCAACAGCAGCATTAACAACCATTATTCCCCCCAAATTGGGGAGCGGGGAGTGAGTCTTATAGTCCAAAAAAATGGTATATATTTTTAAAATCTAAGTCCGATTATACCTCCATCCTGCTTAATGTTAGTTTACCAACATATTCTGTAAGGCCCTAATTTTCACTTTGTTCACCGTGGTCCTCCCTCACGGTTCATCACACAAGCCTGGCAGTCACTTGCCTCAGGGCCTTTGCACTGGCTGTTCCCTTGGCCTGTGGAACTCGTCCTCCGGAGACCCACCTGACTCATTCCTTTAGGTTCTTTAGAACTCTGCTCATCTCCTTAGGTTCCTTAGGTCTTTGTGCAAATGTCACTCCATCAGAGACAGCTTCCCTGACCAACCAATGCAAAACAGCAGTCCCTTGTTTCTTTCATCATTGTCTATACCCTTACGCTGCTCGCATTTGCTTTACACGCGTATCCTTACATGACATTACGTTATAAACCTACTTCTTGTCTGTCGCCCTCCACCAAAATGTGAACCTCGTGACGGGAGAGGCTTTCTATTGATGTCTACCCCAGTGTCTGAACCCAGAAGCGATCGTATCGCAGAGCAGGTATCCAATAAGTATTTGTTAATGACTGAACTCGTTTTTGTATGTCCTCCTGTTTCTTGCCCCGTTCTTTGATCATAATAGATGTGTAAGAATTGAATTGTATGTACTTACTAAAAATTACTTAATGTCGGCACCCGAGGAAAAACTACAGTAAGTCACTTCTTCATGGAGAAATAAAGACTGTGGAGAAGTTGTCACGATGCAGCTTAGCCTTGTACTACTCAGTTTTGAGATGACAGATGTCCACAGAGCTCAAAGTGTATCGCACTGAGCACCTGCTTCAAGGATGGAGTTACGGAGTGAACCGTACTGGAATACACCGTCCGCCCAGGGAGTGTCGGTGGCAGGGAGGGGCGGGACACGCCGGCACGGATGGAAGAACACCAAAAAGGTGCTCGCAAACCTCAGTGCCCTCCAGTTAGGTACATACAGCGGGTTTTCCGTGGCTACGCTTCAGGCTTAAAGCCCCTGCTAATTCCCCCCAAGTTTTCCTTCTCATCAATGCACTTTTCTCACTTTTGCAGTACTGGTTCCTCAGACAGACTTTTGTCCTTTGTTTCTAGGTCCTTCACATCAGAGAAAGAAAAAAAACTCAAAGCAAAAAATAAAATACATAGTTTCTAATCACCCACTCTCTCTCTCGTTCCACATATAAGAGGCAAGTTTTAAAAATTCACTTTTTCTTTGCCACCAAATGTATATATTGATGCAAAAGCAAGAGTCTGGAACTGCACAAGGTCATTTAACTTATACTTAATCGATTTAAGTTATCATTTCTAGCCCTGGCTGGTGTGGCTCAGTGGACTGAGTGTTGTTGGTCTACTAACCAAAGGGTCGCTGGTTCGATTCCCAGTTGGGGTGCATGCCTGGGTCATGGGCCGGGTCCCCAGTAGGCGGCACGTGACAGGCAACCACACATCGATGTTTCTCTCCCTCTCTTTCTCCTTCCCTTCCCCTCTCTAAAAATAAATAAATAAAATCTTTAAAAAATAAAAACAAAACTATCATTGCTACGCTACAGTTGATCTTTCAATAACATGGGATTAGGGGCACCAACACTCCACATAGTCAAAAGCCCGTGTACAGCCCTGGCCGGGTGGCTCAGCTGGTTGGAGCATCACCCTGTACACCAAAAAAGGCAGTAGGTTCGATTCCCAGTCAGCACACGTAGTCAGAGTGCAGGTTTGATCCCTGATCAGGGCACGTATGGGGGGCAAACATTTCTCTCTCACATTCTCTCCCCCTTCCTCTCTCTCTAAAATTAATGAACATGTCCCTGGGTGTGGATTTTTAACGCACACCCCTTCGTTACTGTCTTCCACTATCTTGAAAATTAAAAAAGAAAATCTACGTATAACTTTTGATTCCTCCAAAACTCGACTACTAGCCTGCTGGTGACTGGAAGCCTTACCAGTAAAAATAAACAGTTGATTAACACATACTTTGTGTGTACTGTATTCTTGCAAGAAAGTAAGCTAGAGAAAAGAAAATGTTATTAAGAAAATCATAAGAGAAAATACAATTACTGTATTTATTGAAAAAATCCACATATAAGTGGACCCATTCATTTTGAACCCCTGCTGTTCAAGAATGATCTGTAATTTTAAGTGACTTTCTCTAGTCCTTTGGAATTTCCTTGAGTCCCTTCTTTTATTCTATTCAGTAGTATTGGTAACATCTTTTGACCTAAAAATACAAACATTAATCACAATGAATCCTTTTGGTTCTTATTTTACTTTTCTTGCAAAATAGATAAGTGCATTTTCTAAGCCAGTGATTTTGACTCTGTCCACACATAAAATCACTTCCAGAGCTGTTTAAAAAACATGAATGCCCCCAACCCCCCAAGACCAAGTCTCAATCTCTGAGGGCTGGACCCAGGCAAGGGAACTTCTCTGTAAATTTTCCCCAGTGATTCTAAAGTGTCATTCGAGTGAAGGATCCAAGTCCACAAGTCACAAAGAAGTAACGCAGCAATGGAAATAGCAGCAAGAGGATGCTGGTCCCAAACTTAGACCCACTAGGACTGCTTCACAGAGCAGATCGTTGCCCTGTGTACAATTAGTTGACTTGAATACTATATTACATGACTGGATATAGTGATTACTTTAGATAATAAGAATGTGATTCAAAACATACATAGGTTGAACAGGACTTGAAGATTTCTTAAAGAAATTATTAGTTAAAAATCAAATTCAGTCACACCATCTTCTTTAGTAGTCTATGGCTTAAGAAGTTATACAAGTATATCGCAATACGTCCGCCTTTCCCCTCCTTTCACTGTAATGAAAACAGCAAAATCAAAGGGGGGAGAAAATCCTTGCTCTCTTTTTTTCTGAGAAGTGATTTCCTACACAGTTTCTTGTGGTAGTGGGTCATGAAGAAGAGAATGGTGGGTGAGTAGGATCCACGCACGTAGGGAATCCAGACATTCCACAAGGGTTGGGGGGGGATGCACCTTCAATACAGAGGTAAGGTAAGAAAAACGGAGCTGTGGGCAGCCCAAATGCAAGGGGGTGGGCAATGGGTGCCGCCTAACAGCACGGGCACTATGGCAACGTTCTGCTTGCATACTGGACTCCGACACAGCGTTTCAGTCACGCTGAATATTTCCATCACTAATGCTTACGAGAGTTTCCAAATTGAGCATTTAAATTGCCTAAAAGTAGAATGATGACTGTAAAAGAACAAATGTACATCCTATAAATCTTACAAAGCAATCACAATTTGGATAAACAGACACACACTGATTTGGCTGAGGGAAACTTGGCTAAATTGGGATGTTGTTCATTATTTCCTGTAACAAAAACAGATCTTTCTTCAGTTCTATCATTTCTTGAATAACTTTATGCCATGTTATTTTGTTCAGATACGTCTTCAAAACAATGGTTGCTAGGATCTGAACTGGCACTGGAAAAAAACAGATTTTTTTTTTTGTAACAAAAAGTAATAAAGAAAATTGGAGTATTACATAAAGCATTATGACTGCATCCAAATGATTTGAAAATCTATGTCTAATGATCCCAATTTACTTTTCCTGCCAGATCCTTCAAAACTGGGAAACAGCCTTTTGAAGTAAATTCTAACTTTTCAATGTCTTGATGAGATATTAGCCATTTACTCATACATGTGCCTGCAGTTTATTAGTGACTGAACCACTATCTTAAATTAGCAACGTTTCATCAATTTTTAAAACCACCTCCTAAATAATATACTACCATTTAATTTCTAAATCACCATTACTGCTGGACAGCTTTCTTTTATATTAATGGTTAAATCTTTTTTTAAAAAGGGTGATGTTTCTAAAACCCTGATATTTCTTTTGAAATTCCTAAGCATTAGGCAGATTAACTTACACTTGTCTTTAAAACATTATTGTTTCTTCAAGACTTGGAACATTATACTTTATCTAAATTGTGTAGATGTTTACTGCTTATATATTATCTTCACTTTTAAGGTAAATGAATATTCATTTGTCAGCAGGAGCATCTTCTTTTTCAAGATGAGTCATAATTTTTTAAAAAAAGAACTCCTTTTTAAAAAATTTCCCAAATTTAATAATTTACTGTTTAGAACCCAAGACCAGGAGTTTTGCTGTAGGGAAATGGTAAACTTATTTTAAATACTCCAACAATATTAATGTGGACATTTTTCTTTTGGATTGATATAATTATTCTTGTCACATTTAACAAAGTTCTCCTGTGTACACAAGATTGGTTCCTTTTTTGACTCTTTTCCTTCTTGATCTTGAAGCACAGTCCCCACAGGTGGAAAACGTCAGTAACTTTCAAGAAGAGGCACATCTTCACTTTCATAGGTAAGCAACAAGAATTGTGAAAGAGACCAACAGAAGAAGAAGAAAGAAGATACCTCTCGCAGAGTCAGGTGTACGATAAAGCTCAATTAGTTCACACACTGAGGACACTGCTTTTTATAAGTTTTTTTTCTCCACTGGGAACCGTTTTCTGAGTCTTCCTCTCTCTGCTTTCCATCCCTCGGGTCCTAACCAGGTTTTTTTTTTTTTTTTTTTTTTTTTTTTTTTTTTTTTTTCTCTTGTGAGAACGAAAAAAGTGGCCAGGAAAGGAATATTGGTGCATTTCACGGAGGGTTTTCTTTTTTTGGTAAATTTTACCGCTCTCCAAATGGCTCCCAACTGTCCCCCAGATACATAAAGTCATTAGTTTCCTAGACCTTTTGGGGAAGCTATTTCATGAAAACCGAGAGTCCTCTGTCCCAAAGGACCTATGCAGAATTTCAGATTTTATTTTACATCATCTGTCGACCTTCAAAAGCTCATGTTTGGACCCCAACTTAAAAACGTTTGTCTAGAGTTAAAAGGCAAGGAGCCCTCCTAACACCTTTCAAGGGGGTGCTTGGACCTTGAACAGAGTAGGTGGATCCCTGCTACAAAACTGGCTCTGATCGGAGGAAAAGTTAACTTTACGCTCCTTGAATTTCGCCAAAGCCCATCCCGTATGCGCCGGACCAGACATGGGCCAAGGCCTCAAAATCTAAGGTCAGGCAAAAACAAGTGTGTAAAGAAATCCTCAGGGCACAACGGTCTACGCACACAAATTCACCTGAAGGACCGGCCCAATGATCCCCCAAGTACTTTCTGCAGGTTTGCATACAGCCTCCGACGCCTTGTCTCCTCCTAGTAACCCGAGCATACTCCGAGCCCAGCCCGAGTGGGGTCTACCACCAAGGCTCCTCTATCCTCAAGACCTCCACGGGAGCGCGGCATCCTTCGCCGGGCATCCTTACCTTGGGGTTGGTCAGGAGCTGGTGCTCGTCGCTGTGCAGCAGCGCTCTGGAGTTGGACTCCGAGTTGTTCACGTAGACCTGGACGCAGGGGTACTGCGATGTGCCCCTACAGTCGGCGCCACAGGTGAAGGTGCACTCGAACACCTCGCCGATCTGCTGCACCGACAGCACCGTGCAGTTGGCTGCCGTGGCTTGCAGATCCTGCAACGCGGGGCTGAGCCAGCAGAAGCCGAAGATAAAGAGCAACACGACACCGGAGATGATGAGAAACAAGCCGAGCCGGATGCTTTTGTCCTCGGCTTCCGTGTACTCGTAAGCCACCCGGAGCTTCGCCATCGCCCCCCACTCCCAGCGGCTGGCGCGCTCCTCCCGCCCACCCCCGCCCCCGGCGCCGAGCCCCACTGCCTCGGGCGGGAGGAGCCGCCGCGCGACAGCAGGGGAGTGGGCGGCCAGGGGGAGCGCGCGAGAACAAAGGGGCGGAGGCTGGCGACGCCCCCGGAGGCGGCAGCGCACCCACCCCCTAGCCCCGCCGTTGCCCTTGCCCCTGGGGCTCCCGGTGCTGCCGCGGCTCACAGCCTCCTGCACCCTCGGGCGCCAGGAGCGCGCCGGCGGCTCCTGCCTCCAGCGCCCCCTGCCAGCCTCCGCCCGCGCGCTTTCTCCGCCACCCCCACCCAGCCTCCTCTCGCCCAGAGTCTCCCTGTCTCCATCGCCCGTGTGCCGCTTTTCCGCGAACTAGCCCGGCACCTGCCCAGAAGGCTGGAGCGGCTGGGCTGCAGTGAGCCCTGGGTAACCCTCGAACCGGAGGCGGCTCCGCCCAGCCCCTCCCTCCGGGGACGCAGCCCTCCTGCCCCACCCCGCCCGTGGGTGTCTCGGTTGGGCAAGAGGGGGCGAGCACCGACGATAGCAGCAGGCGCTCAAGATCCTCGTTAAATCCCCTTGGAGGGACGTCCGAAAAGAAGCCTAGGTTCAATGTAGCATAACTGGAGTGAAAGTTATTTTAAAAAAAAAGCTAAAAAAGAAAGCAGTGAGAAGGCGTAGTGCAAGCTGAGCAGCGGGAATCTTGAACTCCAAAGCAGGATGGTCATCTAACCGAGAGAGTGAGCCATCAGCCAAGCAGCGGGCGCAGACCGGGAAACGGGCAGCCGAGACCCGCGGACTGGGGTTGAAGACCCCGCAAGCGGCACGCGCTGGGGCACGCAGGGGGGCGAAGATCCTGCCACCAGCACCCATGCTACTCGCGGGCACGCGGCGGGGCGAGGGGCGTGACCTCGCTGCACCCCTCCTCCCTGCCCATCCCACAACCCCTCAGCGAGCGCGGTAACGGTCCAGCCGCAGGGTCTTGCTGCTCCCAACCGTCACGGCCGGAAGCCGGCGCCCCTGCGGCCCCACGGGCGGCAAGATCGGAGTGAAAAAGGCTCAGTCAGGCAGGGTTTGCTGTGCAGGCTACGCGCGTAGGGACAAGGGCCTACGACTGGCAAAGCCACTCGGATTCTGGGGGGTACTTGCAGCAACTTAGGTCTCCCGCAGCTGGTCAACCCCAGCTCTATTTGTCCCAAGGCTGGGACTGACTGATTCCGGACAGAAGAAAACTGGTGGAGAAGCTTGCAAGCCCTAGAAGGAAACACTACTTTCCCCATTAGGACCTTCCCCTCGCTAGGGACTCCCTAGAACAGAACCCTTTTCAATCCCTTCTTAGGAGGGTTTTTTTTTTTTTTTTTGCCACTCTTGACCCGCCCTGGGACTTGTAGATGAGCTTTCCACGAGCAATGTGCAAGGCGTTAGCGGCGTGCAGACCCACTTTGGGACAGGTACCGTTTCTACCTACAGCTACGTTTTGCTCTTAATTCTTCCTGTTGCCCCTCCTCCACATCCCTCTGTCCCCGTGCCTACCAGCAGCCAACATACACGACTTTTTAAAAAAACCTTCCCAAACCACACCTCTATCCTAACACCCAACTCAAGAACTTTTTCGACCTACTTTTGAAAGAATTAAAATGTTTTCACTTCCTTGCAAAATACACAAACATAATCTTTTTCTTCATTTGCAAGGCCTAAATTAATATACTCTTGAATCAGTTATGCTCCTGATGAGTAAGGGAACATCCAATCATGGAGTTCTTCTTTCTTGGATTTCAAATGTTACTTAACTGGTATTGAGTACCTTTCAATTGCAGTTCTATTACTTCTACATTCCTCTATTTCAGCAATTATCAACCTTTTTTTGTTTCAGGGCACACAAACTAATTACTAAAATCCTGCAGCATACCAAATATATATTTTTTGCCGATCTGACAAAAGACAGGTATAATATTGGTGCATTCACACTGGATGGCTATTGTTGTATTTACTGTTGTCATTTCTTTATTTGACAATCAAAGGGAAAAGAGGTCAGTGTCCCTGACTAAATAGTCAGGTATTGTATATTTAAAAATTCTTGCGGCACACCGGTTGAAAATCACTGCTCTGTATGGTAGGTAGCCATTATTTCCAAACCAGGGGCAAAGAAGGTTTAATTACAGGAAGACCCTAAGTGTTTTTCTCTATAAATTAAGAAGATGCAGGGTTTAGAAATTTTTCAAATCAGTAAAATGTTTTTTACCTTAATACCTTTCAAATTTTAAGAATAGGTTTCCTTCTTTCTTTACCTAGGGATTATACCATTCTATTCCCCTTCTGCTGGCATAAAGATAATTTGTTAGTGATTACATTACCTAAAAGGTGAGTTTAATAGAAGAAACAGCTTAACCTGAGATATTTCTTCAGTCTGAATCTCTTTCTTACTGCAAGTTATAATGATCTCCCTTTTCAAGAAGGCTAAAGCCAGTCTGGGTATGAGGAAGTGGTGAGGTCCAATTACTCTAGCTTGCTATACTGAGCAACTTAACACTGCGGCAAAGTTAAGTCCTATTAGTGCTCATAAACACAGGGATAGGGTGTCTAAAATAATTTAATGAATATGATTTTTCACTGATTTCAGAGCCTGAAGGATTCTGTGAATGAACCCTCTTTATCAGAGATGGTCATCTAAGTCTAAAAAAAATCAGAAAAATTCTGTCTTAATTTAGCCTAAGTATTCAAGGGCTTTCAAATCCATTTTTTGAGTTCTTCTTTACTTTCCTTCCTTATGATTCCTAAAGTATTTGAGGAAACTGTTGCCATCTAGCCTCCTGTTCTTTAAACATTTACGTTTCTTCTCATTAACTATTTTTAAATTTGCTGGCTTATCTTCTAATCCCTTTCGTTATCATTATCATGTCTTTCTTACTGAAAGTCAAACATATCAAAAGACTTCCCAAATTAAGTCAGTTTTTATTTTAACCTTAATACAACACCGTGTTTGTTATTAGCTTCATTTACTTGAGGTTCATTCACTTTATCACACAGCCTAGGAAGATTGAGTATGTCAGCCCCTCAGTTTCTGAAAACAGGTCACCACTAACTAAGTTAAAATAGTAGTAAGAATCCCAGGGATCTACTCTCTGAGGACTTTTAGCATCTTGTTTCCTGTGGAGGGCAGAGGCAGCACACACACACACACACACACACACACA
>PVKM010038424.1:0-14123 GCA_004027735.1 Carollia perspicillata
GGGGGGGGGAGAAACATCAATGTGAGAGAGAAACATTGATGAGTTGCCTCCTCTAGGTGCCCCGACTGGGGACCGAACCCACAACCCAGGCATGTGTGTGCCCTGACTGGGAAGCAAGCTCACAACCTTTCAGTGTAACTGGGATGGTGCTCCAACCAACCGAGCCACACCAGCCAGGGCAGAAGCGGCGCAGTGTGACCAGCACAGCAGTGCCTGTGCATCCTGGCTGTCACCCTTCGTCTTGGCTGGAGGTTATGGAGATGGTGAGAAGTGGTCAGACTTGGAATTTGTTTTGAAGGTAGAGATTATCAACAGGCTTGCTGGCGAAGGTTGTAAATAGGACCTATGCCTTATAAAGGTAGGTGTGATAAGACATGATGCTAACATGTATTATAAATTCTTCTAAGGTAATATTGCTTCACTTGACATCCTGAGGAAAGGAACGAATTTTACATGCAGTTTTCCTTTGCTAATCTGAAGTCTGGAACGGCTTCCAGATTATTCACATTGGACGACATGTAGGCGGAGAGATGTGAGACGGTGACACAATGGCAACTGACCGAAGGACAGAAACGGGAGCACTATTTCAGCCAAGTGCTGGTTACTGCCTTCATTTCTTCTGATTGGTCGTTTTCTCTGTCAGTCAAATATAGGAAGGACCTTCCTCTACTGAAGACTCCAGCTGAGTATTTTCTGGTTAAAAGATAGAATGTAAATTCTTGAACGTCAAGAACTTTTAAAATGGTAGTACAGGTCTTCCAATGTTTCATGTCTTTAAGTAGACCACCGTTTTTAAAAGGACTTTATATCTCTTGGATTTAATGCGCATTTTCACATGGCGAAGCACACAGCTCCCAAGTGTATGCCAGGCCTTGGCAGTGCCATCAGAGGCTATGAATCAATCTGTAAGTAAAACTGCACAGCTCCAGGGCCTCATAGAGAAGCTATTTTCCGAGCTGGGCTGAGAATCTGAAGGGCTCTTTTAAACAAACTCTCCTCCTTCAGACTTTCCCCCCATTTTAATTTTAACACTTTATTCATTGATTTCCTTGGCAATATTAGATCATGAGAGCAGAATACCAGGCCACGATAAGTAAGTAATTCCATCCCAAACGAGGTGCAACGTTCGCCTTGCTTTGGAGGCTGAGGGAACGCTAGCCAGGAGGCAGAATCACATCCCGTTTTCCAAGTAGATACCATTTAAGAGAAGCCCAGCGCCGGCTTTACAGCAGTCAGTGGACTGAGAGGGCAGAGGCCACGTGAACTTGCACATGTGAAGCCTGGTCGATAGTTGCCAAGCAAAGTCTGAAAGCCTCTTAATAGCTGCTATTTTATGTAGTAGGTACATACCTGGAAATTGCATATAAATCAAACAATATTAATCAAGTAATATTCAGAAGGAGAAGGACAGAATGCTATTCACGTAAAAATTCTGACCAGTCCTTTCTAAATCAAATAGAAAATCTCTAGTTTAGTTACTCTGAGTTTGTGTAAATCTTGGTTTGGCGTAAAGTGGAATATATCTCCAATGAATGGTAAAAATCCCCAGGAAATAGTTCATGAAAAACGATGAAGTTATAGTGTTTGAACAGCCAGTTAAAGAGTAAAAAGCAGCTGAGTAAATCATTGAATACTGTAAATATATAAAAATAATTGGGTTTTGTGACTTAATTCAGATTAAAAAATGAATTGGGGGGCACGGTAAGGCCAGGAGTCTACTGTTTTTATTTAGTTTTCTGTTGTAAGTGTTATTGACTTTATTGGGGCGACATTGGTTAGTAAAATGGTGTGGCTGTCAGGTGTACGGTTCTACAGTACATCATCTGTACATCGTCTTCTCTGCTCACCACCCAAAGTCAAGTCTCTTTCCATCACCATTTACCTCCCCTTCACCCTCTTCTCCTCCCCCTCCCCCCGCCCTTTCCCTCCGGTAATCACCATACTGTTGTCTGTGTCTAAGAGGGTTTTTTCCCCTCTTAATCCCTTAACCTTTTTCACTCAGCTCCCCCAACCCCCTTCCCCTCTGATAGCTCCATCTGTTCTCTACATCTATGTGTCTGTTCCTATTTTGTTTATTGTTTATTTTGTTCATTAGATTCCACATATTAGTGGAAACATATGGTATTTGTCTTTTTCTGACTGGCTTATCTCACTTAGCATAATGTTCTCTGGGTCCGTCCATGCTGTCTCAAAGGGTAGGATTTCCTTCTTTTTTACAGCTGGGTAATATTCCACTGTGTGAATGTACCACAGCTTTTTTTATCCACTCATGTACTGATGGGCACTTGGGCTGCTTCTAGATCTTGGCTATTGTAAATACTGCTGCAATGGTGCATAGAACCTTTCCAATCAGTTTTGAGTTTGGGGGGATTGGGTCCCAGAAGTGGAATTGCTGGGTTATGATGCAGTTCTATTTTTAATTTTTTGAGGAAACTCCACAAAGAATTCCACAGTGGCTGCACCAGTCTGCATTCCCACCAACAGTTAACGAGGGTTCCCTTTTCTCTACATCTTCACCAGCACTTGTTGTTTGTTGATTTATTGATGATGGTCATTCTGATGATTTGAAATGATATCTCACTGGGGTTTTAATTTGCATTTCTCTGATTAGTGACATTGAGCATCTTTTCATATGTCTATTGGTCACCTATATGTCCTCTTTGGAGAAGTGTCTCTGCAGGTCCTTTGCCTATTTTTAAACTGGGATTTTTGGTGTTAAGTTTTATAAGTTCTTTATAAATTTTGGATATTAATCCCTTATCAGATGCATCATTGGCGAATGTATTCTCCCATTTAGTGGGTTGTCTTTTCATTTTGTTGATGGTTTTCTTTGTTGTGTAAAAACTTTTTAGTTTATTGTAGTCCTATTTGTTTATTTTTTCTTTTGTTCCTGTTGCCTGAGAACACTTATCAGAAAAGATATCACTACAAAAATTCCCTTCAGAAAATGCCATGGGTGGACAAGAAAAGTCACTGTGTTCATACACTAGTTCAGGGAAGACCTTCACTGAGATTTTGCATTTCATCACCTCAACAGTGGGAAGGAGGTAGAGAACATAGAAATCCTCCTCATTCACCCTGGTCTAAGCAATACATCCAGAAATGTGCATACTGAATATTATTTATTTGGAGTGCAGTAACTATTTATTGAGCATTTATTATGTGCTAGGATGGTAGAGTCATGCATTCATTCTTAAATATGAATTAAGCAAAAGTTTTGGATAAGTCCTTGTTCTACAAGGCAATACAGTATGTGAGCAGGCCATATTCTCTAAAGAATAATTAGATGAACAAGCAAGGCAAACAAGTAAACTGGAAATTACAAAATGACATCATTAGGACCTTTGTCGAGAAAATCCAAGGCAATGACAATATCTAAACTAGTTGTCGGGGGTGGGGTAGGGTTGAAGAATATGGCATAATAAGCTTCCTAAAGAAATGACAGTTAAGTTATAACCTAACATATAGGTAGTAATTAGTCCATTGGTGAAAGTTTTATAAGCCGAAAGTTTTATAAGCCAATAGTCCATGTAGCTTGGGTGATTCAAAAATATAGAGATGGAAATGGATATTTCATGTTGAGGAAATTCTAATAACTTGAGCGTGAATTGAACAAGGCGGGAGGAGCGGTGAGCCCGATGTTGGAGGCTGTACAATAAGCAATGATCGTATAACAAACAATGTGCAACCTGAAGCGATAGGAAGGGCCTTGAATAATTGATGTCTATTTTATTGAGGGCACTGTGGAGTCACAGAAGTTTTTAAGAGGAACATGATATAATAGGTCTGCACTTTATAAAGATTACTTTTAATGTTGTGAAGCAGAGAAAAATGAATTGGGGATAGAAGTGGGAAAAATAAATTGAGAATAGAAAATTCAAGACTGGAGACCAAAAATTCCTGTTCAGAGATTCTAGAGGTCATTTCTGTGTAGGATGATGATAGCCTAAATTAAGGTAGGAGAAGCAAAGACAGAGAGGAGTGGATGGGGTGGAGAGTTTTTAAAGAGATTGAATGAAAAATTGTTGATTTGGATGAGGGGTGGGAAGGGAAAGTTCGGAATAACACGGGGAGAGCTAGGGTTAGGGGCAGGATGTTAGACCAGTTGCGGACATGCTGAGTTTGAGTTAACTCTGGGCTCTCCATCTGGCCGTGTTGGGGACAGAACTACGCATACAAATCTGGGATTTAGGAGAGGAGTCTAAAATGGACACAGAAGTTTGGGAGTTACTAGCACACAGTTGGTAACTGAAGCCTGGGTCCAGGTGAGCTTGCCCAGGGAGAATGCATAGACTGAGGGAAGAGCACCTCGTTCAGAGCTCTGGGGACACCAAGACTTATTCCTGGGGTAGAAACACAAGTTTTCCAATAATACTGAAGGTAGCTAACGTAGGAGGAAACCCGGAAGAGTGGGATTTCGGGGAATACAAGGATAGAGGAGAGGAGAGGTTAACAGAGTGAAATGCTACATATGGGTTAGATGGGATGAATACGGGAAGTTAAAGTAAGGAGGTGATCGGTGACTTTGGAACCAGTAGTTTTAGAGGAACGGGTGTGAGGGTGCAGCGGGTAGACTCCAAATCCCAATGGAATGACAAATGCTCACTAAGGAAGACGAGGATGTGGCTCCTGTTTGTCTGAGGGCAGTTCTTCCTTATGAAATACTTACGAAAAATAAGTGTGCTGTAACCCAGTGTTCCGCGATATGCAGGCGGCAGCCTCATCAACCTCGTATTTACCACATCTCATTGCGGTATTTTGTCTTGTACTTGATTTAACTTAGTGCCGTTTTGCACAGTCGTAACCTAGTAACATGTGTACAGGCTTGTCGCCTAGGAGTGGTTGGCTCCACCACATAACCGAGGTGTGCAGTAGGCTGCACCATCTAGGTTTGTGTAAGTGTGCTCCGTGATGTTCACATAATGATGAAGTCACTTAGTGTCACGTTTCTCAGAATGTGTCCCCATCATCCTACATGAGTCCCGTGACCATGTACGGGAACACTGCGGCTCAGAGAGGCTAAGGAATACACCCAGTGTTACGTAACTAGCCCCTGGCACAGCTGGGATTTAAGTCCTAGTGGTCAACTCAGACTACCCCTAACTGCCTCTCTTTCAAGACTGCAACTTGTAACACCTCCAAAGTAAATACAACTTACTTTTCTTTATGAAGAAATGACTTGTAAATCTGGCAATTCGGAGCTGGATTGCTTTTACTAACTTTGTACCTTTTCTAGACAAAGTGGCCCATTTTTTTGCCCTATGAAGTAACTAATGGGGTAGAGGTTTTAGAAAGAATCCTTCAAAGAAAAAACAAATGAGCTAATTTATGGGTGGGAAGTGGCAACTTACGTTTGCTTGGAGACCACACCCCTTCCACTGCAATCAAACTCATTCAAATTTGACAGACAGGACAACGGCTGTGAACAGTGACTATATATAACGTAAGACTGCCAACTGTAAGGCATTGACCCCTGTGATTGGGGCCTTTCTGAACTAACAAGCTGCAGCCACTTGTTTCTGAATTTTATTAGCATCGATGGCTGCTTGTAACCCCCACAGATACTCTCATAAGAAGCAATACCTCCTCTGCATTACACCATTGTTTGTATCTGAGCTAATTCAGTACAACGTCACAGAGACCACCCACATGAACTAGGGAGGAGACCTCGCTGGCCCGAGGGGCTTAAACGCAGCCGCTGACCAAACCCCGACCAAACAATGAGCTGCCCTGATGCAGGCACAGCTCTGGAGGAGCCAGGCTCAGGATTAAATCCCCCCTGTTCCCGGCAGCCTGGAAGGCTGTTTGGGGTTCTCTCCCTGGAGCAAGCAGACACGGGTCACCTGAACTTCCGGTCCCTGGTGAATACTCGCGCACACAGTAAAACCCCTAAGTTGGGACAGCAGCCTCCAGGCAGCAAGACAGCCAAAGGTAAAAGGTCCAAGTTCTCACTGGGGAAGGGGCTTGAACACAGCCCTCAAGTCAGAAAGAAAGAGCAAGGGGGAGATCTCAGCAGCGAGGACAGGGGGTCCACGGAGCAGAGACACAGACTTCACAGACCGAGCTTAGCCAGGCCGCTTCACAAACTGCCACCGAGATGCCGAGGATGTTCTGGGGGTCTGAGGTGCAGCGTGGGGGTTCTAGTCGATAATACCGTCTCGTATACTTGAAATTTGCTAAGGAAGCAGACTTTAAGTGTTCACAGCACACTCACACAAAAACGGTAACTGTGTAAGGGGACGAAGGTGTTAATTTGCTTGACTGTGGTAATCATCTCAAACGCATCCATATACCAATTCTTTACGTCGTACATCTTCAATGTACACGATTTTTATCTCCCAGGTGTACCTCAAGAAGTCCGGGAAGCAAAACAAAACAAAAACAGGTACATAGCCTCGGCTGTTCTTAGCTGCTCAGGGCAGCTTTATTCTTACTGGCCAAAAGTTTAAAAATCCTAAATTCACGTCAGCTGGTAATGGATAAGCAGAATGTATTAGATCTTTAAAACGGAACATGTGACAACAAAAAGAACGGAATATCGATTTCATGCTACACCACCCATGGACCTTGAAGACATTATGTTAAGTGGAAGAAGTCTGAAAAGACTATATATTTTGTGATTTAATTTGTATGAATTATATGCAAATGTGTACAGACAAATATTAGTGGTTTCCAGAGTCTGAGTGGAGGGGAATAGCGACTTATTACTAATACGGATAGGCTTTGCTTTGGGGGCACAAAATGTGCTAAATTGGCGTTATGGTGATGCTGATAAAACCCTATCTATATGCTAAAATACATTAAAGTATACACTTTAAATGAATGCATCCTATGGCTTTATCTCAATAATATTATTAAAATATGAATTACAAATTAGCACACAAAAATTTCAACATTAGGGTATATCTCAAGACTTTAACTGCCTTTAAAACTTTTACACACTTGACTTTCACCTGAAAGATAAGAATACCTTAGCTTTTTTCCAGATATTATATTAAAATACCCTCCCAACACAACCACACTTGTTCTTGTGTTGGAGGGCTGCCATCTCCACTCTTCCAATGGGTAGAGAGAATTCTGAAAAAGTTGGGTGTTTTAACATCATAACCGGAATGCTGATTATTATTGAATTGATTATTAAACAAACTAGTTCAATGCAGGAAGATTAATGAAGTCCATCCACAGGACAACCTATTACTCATGTAAACTTGGTCAAAGAGTGGTAAAGAGTCTCCATACTTATTACCTAATGAGAAAGTCGGCTAATCTTCAGACAGGGTTTGGTTCAAGAATATGGTTCCCTGTGTGTGATGTCGAATGGGCACCTCACTTTTCACCATGTTCGTATTCGAAGCCCACTAATCTGCTAGCATTTACTTCCTGCATTTCTATCTGAAGGTTCAAAATAACATGAACCTTGAAAACATCCATCAGAGTTAAGTGAGACAGTTCAGTTCAACAAACAAGATGTATAAACCATTAAATGTTCAAAATCGGGGTGATATCGACTAGTTATTTGTCCTGTTTCCTGGTAGGTTAAACAGCAATGTTCCCTGTTTAAACCCGAGGACAAATAATAATGACTCTCACTGTGAGATCCACTCTGGTCCTGAGTTCATCTTGCACAAATAAAATTTAGCTTCATTAGCTATTAGCAAAGAGCCTCCCCTTCCATGCTCTATTTACCTTAATGAATAAAGTTGGCCAGACTCTACAACTCAGAAAAATCACATCAAAACCAAAGATTTAGTTTGCTACCAACATTCATGAGTGATTTAGTTGTGATGGTCTTTCTGTGGGGAATGGAGAAAATACAGAGACCAAATGAACATGACCAGGAACTGGTAATGACCTCGCTAGTATGGAAAGTCATGCCAGTGTCATCCAAACTGATCTACAGAAAAGGAGGAAAAACTATTCAGAAAATAATGTATGATGCTGAGGGAAGAGATATGAATAGCTGATAAATTAAAGGGGATATTTGTTCCCATTTTTTTCTCAGATGTCATTTGTGAGTCCCAGAAAAAAGGACAGTGTGCTTATTTGATGTTCTGGACAATTAAGTTGAAACACAGAGATGGCCAACCCTTGGCTAAACTACAGAGGACTTGTAATTTGTACTTGCTTTCCTCCTGCCTTCCGACTCTTGCCTTCTGTGGCAGCCTTGTCCTTGCCCTCAAGGAGAAATCTGGTCCTGGAGGCCCCCGGACATGCTCTCATCTACCCAGCAGCATTGCTTTATCTTCATCGAGACGCACATTTCTGCAGAACCCGATAATGTCCGGAGGCTGGAAGTGACTTTGGAATCAAACTTAAAGAGTAAACTATGAGATCTTACATTTGAGAAGAATAATGCTTTTCATGGCAAATAGTGGACTACTCATGACTTATACATCAATAATTGAAATCAGGGGTGGGTGAGGACTGAAGGTGTTCTTGGAGAAAGAGGTTCAGCTGTCCTCCAAAGCGGCACTCTGAAAATGAGCGTGGAGACCATTTCTGATGGCTTCAGGTTTGTCTCTCTCTGCCAGGGGTGTCCAGCCCGTGGCCCGCATGTGGCCCAGGATGGCTATGAACGCAGCCCAACACAAAATCATGAATTTACTTAAAACCTTTTTTTTGCTCATCAGTTTTCATTAGTGTTTGTGTATGTAATGTGTGGCCCAAGACAACTCTTCTTGTTCCAGTGTGGCCCAGAGACACCAGAAGGTTGGACACCCCTGCCTTATGTCAAATTAAGGAAGGCGCTTTAAAGATCATCCAGTCCCAAGGGTTTTCATACGAACTCTGGACAGAGACCGAGAATTTCAGGGTTGGTCCTTAGGGGCCATTTTGGGTGGTAAGAAACAGAGACAGAAGAGGTGAGGCTCCAAGAATCTTCAGGAACTTAGTCTAAAAAATGTATCTAGTATATTTATAACCCTAATGCAGTTTGGTTTGAACAAAAAGTGGGTAGGAATTTCTGCCAAAATTTTTGAATATGTATCTAATGAAGATTCTAAATCATATTAAAAAAAACCCCAAGGATGTTATTAGTAAAATTTAGAATGTGGAAATTCTGTGCAAAAGGAGATTCAGATTATTCGACAAATAAATAACATTAAAAGGGGGAGACGAACTGTTAAAAGATTAAAAGAGAATTAAAGAGACATTGCACCAAATACAATGCATGGCCCTCGTTTGGATCCTAATTTGAACAAGGTAGTAAACCTCTATTTGAAACGATAGAGGAAAACTACACAGGCTGACACTATAAAATATTAAGGAATTATTGTTGATTTTTAAAGGTTCTCATAATGATATTATGACTTTGTTTAAAAAGAAGTCATTGTCAGATAAACATTCATACCAAAATATTTTGGGTTAAATAATATGATGTTGAGTTTTACTTTAAAATACTTGAGCAAAAATACTCCAGGGAAATAGGTGACATAAGAATGTTCGGACGGTGACAATCATTGAAATTGGTTTCTGTACCTGAGTGCTTATTATACTATTGCATTGACTTTCTGTATATTTAAATTCCCATAATAAAAAAAAATAGTGAAAATACCATTGTGCAATAAACAGATCCAAGGATTATGTTTATTTAGTACTTTGGTTTTAGACATCTGCAAAAAAACATTGTGGAATTCAAATACATGTTTGCAAAGGCCTTCTTTTTCTTGTTGAGTTGTTTTTAACTATAAATTTGAAAGCATTTAAATCATAGCAATTCTAGATTTAATTGGTACTACTTGCAGTACTGCTCACTCTTTCAATTTACTTCAATGTACAAATAAGGATGGGACAGTATGTAAATAAAATAGCTCTTACACTTAAACCGACCGACAACTGCATCTTTTAAAGAACAAAAAGCTGTGAGAGTGTGGAACTCCACCAGAGCCCTGTGCTCCCCTGCGTTTGTGTTCTGAGAAATGGCTGACCCCCAAGGAGCCCTCTGCCTTCACATGTTCCCAGACTCCCTCCACCCTTCCTTGGTGACCCACCTCCATCGTTAGGAATCCCGTGAAGGTAGGACCCATCCTTCCTGAATCACTGGTGACTCTTGTTTATCTTCCTGTATAAAACTGCACCCCACCTCCAAACTTTAAGCTGCTTCTCATGAATAAACACTCTCCCTACTGCAAAAGTAGGAGCAAACTCACTGCCTTCACTGTTCTCCGCATTTTGTCTTCCGTCGGGGTCTCCACTTGTCTGATAGGTCTCCGTTATCCTGGGCTCACTAGCCGTTGGCACATCAGTTCTGGGTATGAGCAGATATAAGAGAGGATGGAAGGCAAACTGACACTGTGACCCTATCTGCAGCAATTAGCAGAGAAAGTGTTCAGGCCCTCCCCCTTATTTCCAGACCAGTCACACACCGTTGATCAATTCAGGGAACTAGACTTGTTCAAGCAAACTAAGCCAACAGTGTGCAACACCTCTACTCAGAGACTAAGGACTGTTTTCTTAGATTTAAAGCATATCAACTGAGCATAATGCACATTTCAGAGACCTTTTTTTCCGCACGTAAGCTTTATTGAGTTTTACAACAGCTCCCGTTTTTATGGCAAAGGCTGACCCACAGACGGAGTTCCTTCAGTTCTTTTGGTGAACTCAATGGACGTTCACGAAGTCCCTAAAGAGAGAAGAGTTAGACATACCTGCATGGTCCATATGTACCTGACCTGCTTTCCGTGTAAATTCTTAATTCGGTTTCTCCTCTTCTCAGCTGCCCCTCACAGCCCGTCGTTGCATTTGTTGATCTGATGTGGTAGGATCACCTCCACTGGGATCATTTCCCATCAAATCGCTTTTCTACATCGGTAGAATGATACGAACTTGTACGAATTATTTCCACTTTAAGTAGTAATCGGCTATATACATAAGCTTCTGCTTACGCATACTGTGCAGACAATGTTTAAATCTTTCATTTCCATGTGATGAAATGCTATACATTTGTCCTGCATTTTCACTGCTAAATTCTATTCATTTGCTTGCTGTACAGATTAACTTCAGACTTCAGAGGGTAGCTTTGGGATCAATCTTTGGATTGGTAACAACGTATAAGGGAGAGACATTTTGATTTTTTTCCCTCATCAACTTATATTCAGAACTATTTAGCATCCTTTACCCACGGTCCTCACTTACTGTTTTTAGCTGAAGCTGAACTGATTTAGTACATTTATTACAAAGAAGTACCAGAGACTTCTAGACTGTGTTCGGGAAGGTTCTCAAGTAACACCGTCTCGGAGGTAACAGTCTCCCTCTTGGGGAGACTCACCCTGAAGTCTCAGACCTTCGGAAAGAATTTGCACCTTTGAACCATAGCAGGTTACCTCAGTTGGACCAGAACTATGGCAAGTCCTGTTTTGTTCTAATTTAGACTTTGTTCAGCTTCACTGTATCTTTTCTCTCCTGTTGGAACTGTAGTTCTCGCTGATGAGCCCTTGTATGTGACCATGTGTGGAAACCAACGGTTGTGCTGACCACAGCCAATAACAGACCTTGTATCCCAGCCCTCACTCCCCACCACTCTGCCATTTGTTTTTTTGCTATAATTTGAACTGAGTGTTGCACCCTTCCTGACAACCTTGTCCCTCATTCCTGGACTCTTGTCACATGACATAGACGCTCACGTGATGTATCTTCCATCTGAACTTCTCTCTACTTCCCGATTCTCATAAGTGTCTCTATACCCGGAAGCATCACACTTCTGGGTTTTGAGTTTTGTTTTGTTTTGTTTTGTTTTGTTTTGCCTTACTTCCAGATTTATGGGGGAGCATCTAGCATGTTAATAATCCTACCCTACACACATTCATGTTTCATTGATTTTTACTTTTATCACCTCTATCTAAGATGCCAACTTTATCAATTAGGCATGCTCTGACAGGCTCCTGAATATAAGCATCACTCATAAATTCTATAACAGTAGTATTTCATAGATAAGTATCAGGAAGTTGTCATTGTCATAGGGTATAAATTAATGTGAAACCAGTATCTCATGCAGTAGGGTTCTCTCCAATTCCGTGTTATTGTCTATGACATATTAAAGGATAATCATAGTAGCTAATGAGTATTAAGTACTTGCAAAGTATTATGGTACTCCAGGTATGGCCGTATTTGACCTTTGTGAACAGCCCTGTGAGCTGGACTTTAGTATCTGCATTTGACATGTGAGGAAACTAAAAATCAATTAGTTAGGTAACTTGCCACTAGTGACCCGGAAGGGATGGAACTCACATTTGGGATCCGGCTGATCCCAAGGTGATGTTCTCTTAACGCCGTTCTGCTTCAGAGGAGGATAACACAGATGACAATTTCATCTTGTTCATATATGAATCCCCAGCCAGTGTCTAGCATGATGCTCAGTATAAGAAGTTAACAAAAACTAAGAATTAATTGCAGCACAGTTGAACTAGCTGATAAAGCCTTCTAGTTGTTGTGGGTGGCTCATCTTTACCACAGTCTTTGAAATGACCATTTCTAATAATAATCAGTATCTTAGAATACGCTCTGGTCGTAAGAATGTAAGTGCTATTGCTTAATGCACCTGCGGTAGAATTTGCTGCCATGGTTGTTCTTTGTCATCTGGAATGAGACACTAGGGCGTGCCTCTCCCATCCTAAAGGTGTCGGTCACTTCCCGCAGCATCAGCGTGTCGGAGGGTTGCCTTAGGCTCGTTCAGTGTCAGTCCCGTCCCTCAACATCAGACAAGCTGCCGTCCAGCTGGATCTGCGCAGTCGTGCTACCTTGGCTTTGCACCTGGGGCTCTGCCTACGTGAGGCCAACGGCCCTGTGACTCCACATCCCGGCCACAGCCTCAGACCAACACTGCTTCCTTCAAATCTCTCTCACACCACTTGATTAGCCCGCCACTTTCAAGTCTGGCCTAGCCTGCCTTCTCTTTTGGAACATCTGCGGTTCTCGCTGCCATCCCCACACCATGGCACCTCGTACCCCAATAGCCTCACAGTCCTCTTCCTGGGGTTTCCTCATGTCTGCTCTTTTTTTTTTTGTACTTCTGAGGCTTGTATCCATTCTAAGAGTCTTTAGTTCTCTTGAGGATGAGGCAGGGCAAAAATCAGAATCTAAGTAAATGAAATGTGTTAAGTCTGTGGATGGACTATGTATAGTACATTTAGTTAGGTTATAGCCTAAGTGCCTAGCACAGAGCCTGGCTCATACTAATTATTCTGAAAGATTTTTGAGGAATAAATGAATGAATGCCGAGTTTCTAGCCAATAATAAGCCGCCCATCTCATATGCAGAGGGACGGAGCACACTTCTAAGCAATCGGAAGTGGCCCACTTCGATGTCGTTTCTAGGTAAAGTTTTTTGAGTACTTAAAATATATATCCTCTCTTTCACTTGCTGATATCTGAAATGTCATCGACCTAAAAATCAGAGCTGGTGGTACATCCAGGACATCGGATTATTTCCTGGGGCAGAAATTTCTTTCCTCTGAAA
The DNA here is from genome assembly GCA_004027735.1 of Carollia perspicillata. Classification (NCBI taxonomy): domain Eukaryota; kingdom Metazoa; phylum Chordata; class Mammalia; order Chiroptera; family Phyllostomidae; genus Carollia; species Carollia perspicillata. Next base: position 13,453 of record PVKM010038424.1, read on the forward strand.
GAGAAAGCAGAAGAGGCCCAGGTGCCTGTAGGGAAGGGAACTGATTCAGGAATGAGTAGCCTGGGGATATCAAAGTACATCTGGCTCACTTCTCAGTCCCGCCAGTGACTGATGTTGACAAAGTGCTCCTTCTGTCCTTGGCAGCATTTTGGGGAATCTGACAGAATGACAAATGTCAAGGCCTTTTCCTGTAAGGCCTAGCGACGGGGATCCAAGGTGAAGGACAACTGAGATAAGAAGCCATAGAGTCCAGAGAACTTCCCTCATTTAAATCTTGTGGTTTTAATGAGGTCAGTTTCCCGAAAAAACATATATCTGAGTTATACACAAACACTCTTTCAGCGTGATATTATTGTGTTAATCAACGTTCCTTTCCATCGGAGTTATGCCAGGCCTTTCTTTGTCTTTATCATTTACTCTCCTTTTAAAAGACAGTTATTCATAATTCAAGCATAGCTTTATTGTGACTCATGAAAATTTTTGTACAGAATTTCATGTATTCATTATTGCTTATTACCATTGCTAAGGAGGTCAACTTATTAATTTTTGAATCATCATGTAGCTTTGGAATGTTTCATAACACATTTGTGCCAAGGAAATTTTTTATTTTTATGAAATCAATAGGTAATAGGGCCTAATTCCTTTTGAATTTTTATGTCAGTATCTCTACT
>PVKM010038425.1:0-14105 GCA_004027735.1 Carollia perspicillata
TCTAGAGCTCAAAGAACGATGTGAAATTGATTTGTCTGGGAAGGAAGGACATAAGAAGTGCACTTACTTGGTCAATCATAAAGGATATTAAGGAGAAGAAATTCGAATGAAGAAGTGTGGGAGTCTCACTCTGGAACTACCTCCCTCTTAATTGAAACCCAAAGGTTTATTGCTCCTTGAGCATATTATAATAAAGGTGTCTTCAGGTTTAATTATTTAAAATGAGATTGTGAAAATTAACTGCAGAGTAGAATCCCTATCTTTTCTAGGAAGTAAGAGGGCAAAAGACCAAGAAAAAAGGAGTGAAAAATCATGGAAACTATGAATTTCCTAACACTATCTCATGTAATTTGTAAGGATGGAGGCTTTTTTCCCAAAGAAAGTTGGATTTTAGTATGGCTGCCTTAAGTCAAGAATTAAAATTGTTTTATTTCATCCAATTGTTGTCATATTAAAGTTTACTCTCGTTTAATGGTAATAGAAATTTCTCCTCACTTTTTTCTTCCGACATTTCTGGTAATGCTGTGCTGTTATAGAAAACATGAGAACAGGATGTTTATTTTGACATTTGTTCGGTTAACTAGACAAGAAAGATCAGATGCATCAAGTTGTTTAATGATGTAATTCTTTTACTATTAGAAAAAATACATTTTAAAGAATGCAATGTGTATCTTATGCCACATATTCTGACATTTGCACAGGCTTCTTAGCACTGACATTATGAAGGGGAAGAGTTATTATAAGCAATGAATAATCTGGACATAGGTGGAGTCTCACACTGAAAGGTACTTGTAAAATTCGGTAAAAGCCTAGGAGAAAAACACCTGTATTTTGTTGTTTGTTTTTGTGAGCACTTCCCAAAGAATGACCCAGAAATAGTTTCTCTATAAAAGGTCTTAGAAAAATAAAATAGCTATCTGTCTGTCTATCTAATATATCTAACCTTTCAGTATACGTGTTTAACTAAAATTATTTCTTTATTGGCCCAAATAATCTTGGGAAATGCTATCTACTCTATTAACTTCTTAAAGAATGACAATGTATAGCAGTCTGTTCAGCATTCTGAGAGTCCTGCTATAAAGTGTGACCTGTTTAACTTGATTCATCCCAGTGTTTTGCAACGTACTTGTGTACAGAACTCCTTTTAATGAACTGTCTTTTGTTATCCTATAGAGCATACCACAGAAAATGGTATTGGGACAGACCTGATAATTTGGAAATCTGGGTTATAATGCCCTAGACTGAGCAACCCCTTTGGGGGTGTCCAGCCTGTGGCCTGAGGGCTGCCTGCAGCCCAGGATGGCAATGAATGGGGCCCGACAATTTACAATTGTGGTGGCCCAAGTAAATTTACTTAAAATATTATGATTTTTTGTGTGATTAGGTGTTGCAATGTATTTAATGTGTGGCCCAAGACAACTCTTCTTCCAGCGTGGCCCAGAGGCACCAAAAGGTCAATCACCTGGGCCTTAGCTCAGCCATTTCAGGCTATGGAGTGAACAGGCTTACACCCAGTCCTGACGCTCAGAACAGCTGTCCATCACTCACGCACTCAGCAACACTGTCGCCACACACTCTGTCAAGACTCCCCTTAGCTTTCCCGTTCTTCAGAGTCCAGATCAAATCTCATTTCCTCACGAATTCCACAACAATGCCTATGATCAAGTGGCTCGGTCCGTTCTTTGAACTCCAAAAGCATTTAACACAGCCGCAATGACGACAATGCTTCCTAAACCTTTTCCTATTTCTAGGTCTTGACTTGACGCCTAAAATTTCTAAGCTCTTAAAAGGTAGGGATTGTGATTTTTCCTCTATTTTAGGCTCCCAGACCTAACCTGGCTTCGTCCAGTAAATCAGTGTTCACTTGAAACAGGCGGCAACACCTCTGGCCTTACGCATTATGTCACCCTGGACCCCCTGCACTGAGAGCAGTAGTCCCCTCCCTGGAATACAGTGATCGGTACTGCATTTCCTAGCTTGTATTTATAAACAGGAACTTAACTGCCTTCCATCATTGTTCTCGCTGACCTTCAGCGTGGGTTTCAAAGGAAAGACCTCAGCCAAACAAGAAGCGTTATTGATGATTATCAATCCATTAGTGGCACTCTGGTTTCATTGTAATGGTGCCACTTGCAGTAAAGAAAACATTTCAGAAGTCTGGGGTGAGGGGAATCTCCTAAAAGTTTTCCCTATAAAAGAGCAGAGAACCTTGCAGGCCAATGCCTTTCTCATGCTTGACTTCAAACCTCCAGGGAAGACAGGAAATCCAAGCTGACTTACAAAGGGAAACAGAAGTAGGTAAATGAATGCTGTTCAACTGAAGCAAGGCCTTTCCAAGTCAGTTTAGTTAATCCATAAAAACTGCCTCACTGACAAAAACTGTCAAGGTGTTAACTGGCCTTTTAAATTTTCCAATGCAGTGACAGAGTATTAAATGCATTATGTCTGCTTCTTTAAACCACCAAGTACTCATCAAAGGGCCAATGAATATCTACTAACAGCGCTTTAGAACAGATACCACTGAAAGCAGACACGATGCACTAAGGGCTTATAGTTTCTTTCTACATAAAATCGGGACACTGAGCAGAGGGTTCCCGAGGCCCAGAGAGGCGAGACCGTTCCTCCAACGCCACACAGACAAGAAACAGCTGCCCCATCTCTTGACTCCCTTAGTCTAATGTTTCCTAAATTAAGACACTGTGTTTGTAAACAAGTCCTCCACGGGACCCTCATGCACACCAGCATTTGAGAAGCGTTATTTTAAGGAAGCGCAATGAGTGGAACACTAGAGTGCAGAGAACCTGTCCTATGACTGGATGTCTAGCCATTCAGAACAGTGTGAGAGGCATGTCCTGTGCACTCAGTTATATGCACATAAAGTGGCAGGAGGGAAGACAGGAGAGCGAACAAAAGCGCCAAGTAGAGTATTTCATTCAAGGTCTTAGGGTTGGTTTTTTCCCCTGGGGTCCTTCACTATGACATGCTGTCTTTTGAATGAAAAGTAAGGTAATCTCAATATTTTTTAAATTACTCGATTCTTCATTATTCAGGTTTAATGTCTTTAAAAACATTCCACTACCTTTAGCCTCTAACGACCTCCTGCTAAAATGGGCATCTTCCTAAATGGTTTCAATTTTTGAGGAAAAGGAAGAAATTAACATGTATTAATGTATTACGTGCCACTCACAGAGTAGAACACTTTATGAAGGCTTGACCACAGGATACTCGTAATATACCCTAGAGGTTAGATCAGCACTGTCCCTATTATGCAAATCACACATACAGAATACAGGGCGGGGCACAAGTGGGTGTACGCTTGCTCACATGGAAAACTATGCAATAATTAACAAATAATAATACGAGAATGCACTTTTTCACATACTCACCATGGTGAACCTACCTTTGTCTAACCTGTATATTTTTGTTTGTGCATACGTATATAAACATTTTTACGAACATCTTAAACTGTAAAATGTTTATACATACACATATTCAAGGCACAAGAGTCACCCACCGAGGCTGTGGAGCAGCCCGGCCTGGACGGCAGGTCCCACTCCATCACTGGCACACGTACTCCGAAGGAGCAAGCAAGGCTGGAGGAAGTAAACGACCTTCCAGCTCCCAGACGGGGAGTGCAAGCCTCCCAACCAGCCATGGAGCAGGGCACGTGGGCCACCTACCCCTCCCAGTCCTAACGTAGGAGTCCCAGGAAAAGGGCTCTGCTTTGGCATCTGAGACGACTGTGTGGGCTCCAGGCCCAGAAGCCACTGGGCAGGGGCCTTGGACATGACAGACGGATTAAGGTTAAAAAAATTATTTTGCTACTGTGTTTCCCTTAGTAGGAGCCAAAACAAGGGTATACATTTGGTGCCTTGGTGAACACCCAAGAATACCTGCAGCCTCTCTCAGGAATGTGATGTCTTTGATGTATTTTTGCATGACTGTGTCAAATATTTCCTGTTTTAGGTTTTTATTTAAATGATTTCTTAAAATTTTTCAAGTAGTAAAAGAAATTAAAATTCCTGTGAATAACGGCTACATATTTGATCAGTAAACACCAAGCCAGCCTTTGCGTACTCTGAATTCACTTCAGGGAACCAAAGGTACCGACAGCCACGGTGACCAGCTTGAAGGGACAAAGCAGGTTAGAAAAAAGGCTGTTTTCAAAACCACTGCGTGATTAAAGAAACACGAGGTGTTCATATTATAATCCTTACTCTATTGAATAAATACCGCTTCTGAAGGGGGTCCCACAGTTAAACACTGATTTTTACATGTGGAGAAGCAAACAAGAATACAGAACAAATGTGATTTTGCTCTGTGCTCCCGTTAAACACGGATGGCGAACAAGGTAAGAACCCGGAAACTGAAGCTATTTCCTCACGCAGAGGCTCCAATAAAGACGTGTTCGCAGAGACCAATTACTTCTGCATTAATGTAATTTTTGTTATACTATATAAGACAAAATTGTGTCTATATCCTAACCACCAAAGCAAATGCAATTACTAAATGTGTTCCAATTCAAAATTTGAATTAACGAATAAAACTTGCCAAGTATATTCATTTCCCAGGGCTGCCGTCACAAAGGAACCACAAACTGGGAGCCTTAAAACAAGAGAAAGGTATTGTTTCACAGTTGTGGGGGCTTCAAGTCCAAGAGCAAGGTGTCAGCAGGACCACTTCCCTCAGCGCCCTCTGGGAGAGAATCCTCTCTGGCCTCTTCCGGCTTCCAGCCATCCCAGCCGCTTTCTTTTTCTTAGCAATTCTTTCCTCGGTTTAGTTCCTGTTGCATTTTACACTGAGCAGCAAAGAGGAGCCTGGCTGCTCCTTCCACGCTTTGCTTGGAAATTTTTTCACCTAAGATGTATTCAAGTTCATCGCTTTTATGTGCCACTTTCCTGCCAACGGCAGAATGTAATTCAGTCAAGGTCTCTACCACTTTCTAACAAGGGTCTTCTTTCCTCCAATGTCTAGTAACATGTCCCTTATTTCTGAGACCTCGCCAGAAGCCCCTCTACCGTCCACGTGCCTAGCAGCACTCTGCTCGTGACGCTGCAGGTGTTTCCCAAGACAACACGAACGTTCTCTGCAGCTCTTCTCGCCCTTTCCCAGCCCTCGCCGCAGTCACGTGCAAAGTCCAGGTTTCCACCGATGGTTTCTTCAAACCAGTCTAGGCTTTTTCTACCCAGTGCCTCAAAACTCTTCCCACCCCCTACCCACTTCCGTGCTGTTAGACATTTGTTACAGCAGCACTTACTGCTTTCCTAGGGCAGCTGCAACAAATGCATGCGAACCGGGTGGTTCAAAACGGCGGTTTATTTTCACAGTCCTGGAGACCGGAATCGAAAACTGAAGTGCCAGCAGGGCCAGGCTCCCTCTAAGCTCCTGATAGAACCCTCCCAGGCCTCCGGTGAGGCCGCGGTCCTGGGCGTTCCTTGGTTTGCATGTGCATCCGTCCAACCTCTGCCTCTGTTGTCGCATGCCGTCCTTCCTGCATGTCTGTCCTCGTGCAGCAATTTTTGCTTCTTATAAGGACACCAGTCATATTGGATTAGGGCCCACCCTAATGACCTCATCTGAGTTTCATTATATCCACAAAGACCCAATTTCCAAATAAGGTTCCAGCCACAGGTACCAGCGGTTAGGAGTTCGACATACCTTTGTGGGGGGAGGCTGTGCACAGTTATATCCATAACAATAAGTGTGTCAAGTATCAATTAGTAGTCTCTCAACTCCATATTCAGCCTTCAACACATGCTCCTTAATAATGGCTGGAATTTCTTTAAGCATCCCTCCTTCACAGTGAAGATGATGCTGCGTTTTTCCCTGGAGGGACATGGCAGGAGGACCCTCTGCCCTTTCTGCCCCCTGAGTAGGGGCTACCACTGTGGTTGGAAGACTTTCAGGGCAGCTCTGAGCCAGCCACACGCCAAGAGCGCCTCGTCCCTCGGCCACTCTGCAGCCTCTGCCTGGCCTGACATTGTGACCCATCAGCAGCGGCTCTCCGGACAGGGACCCCATATGCCCCCGGCCACCCACCCTCACGGAGCCTGATTCTCTCTGTAGGCCCACACTCAGCTCTCTTGACAGCAGGGAGGTCCCTAATCTTGTCCTCACTCCCTCAGCAGGCGAGGGCATGGCTTACAGGTGCCCCATCTGGAACCCCCTCTCCCTGCATACTCACACCACGAGCGGCTCATCTGCCACACTCTGCACCCAAGAACGTCACTGGCCTCTGGGCAGTGACTGCAGACCAGCTCTGGTCTGGACCACCATGCAGACTTCTCTGCTATCCAGTGGGCTGAACCACACCTTCTCTGACCAAGTCTGAATCATAACCTTGGGGACAGGGTCCCTTCCCAATCTGGCCTTCCTGGGTCTCTCCCTCAACCCTCAACCCTAGTGTATACCATATAGAGTTTCCATGTCTTAGAGTTACTCTCCCATCAGAATTTATTTTATTTTTAAAAATATGTTTATTGATTTTAGAGAGAGAGGAAGGAAGAGAGCGAGAGAGAGATACAGACAGACAGACAGACAGACGTCAATTGGTTGCCTCTCATAGGTGCCCTGACTGGAATCAAACCCATAACCTAGGAATGTGCCCTAATCAGAATTGAACCCTCATCCTTTTGGTTTATGGGACAATGCTCCAACCAACTGGGGCACACCAGCCAGGGTTTCCATCAGAATTTAAAAACTCTACCTTAAACTTCCCCTTTTCAAGTTCCTGTGTGGTCCCTATCACATAGTTGGATCCATACTGATACAACAAGCATTTATGCCATCCACTAGACTGGCAATACAAGGGACCTAAAGAATAAAACAATAGCATTTTGGAGTGGGGAAGTGAAGTAGAAGATCTTGAGTGCAGTTGCTCTCAAGGTGATAAGTCCTATTTTAAAAACAAATTTTATCAAGGTATGACTTATAAACAGTCAAGTGCATTTTTTAAAAAGTGCAATGCAATGAGTTTTGACAGCTGATACAGATATTTGTTACGGCAGCACTTATTACGGTAGTTTCCTAGGGTGGCAACAACAACTACTACTAACCAGGTGGTTTAGAACACCAGAAATTTATTTTCACAGCTCTGGATTCCAGAAATCCAAACTCAGGGTCAGCAGGGCCAGGCTCCCTCTGAGATTGAGCAGAATCTCTGCAAGAAACCACAGTCAAGACACAGGACAGCTCTACCCTCAACACATTTTGTGTGACTTTGTAGTTCATTCCCTCCCATCACCCTGGGTCCCAGGCAACCACTGATCTGCTTCTAGTCACTGTAGATTAGTTTTCATTTTCTAGAGTTTTGTGGGAATGGAATGGTGCAACATGTATTGCTGTGTGTCTGTCTTCTCTCACACAGTGTAATGGTTCCGAGATTCATCCATGTTGCTGCATTGTGCATCAGTAGTTCATTACTTTGTATCGCTGAGAAACGCCATTGTGTGGTGGTACCACCATTGGTTTATCCCAGGGGTTCTCACCCTTGGTGCCACTGCTGTTTGGGCCTCTGAACTGTAAGATGTTTAGCAGCATCCCTAGTCTCAAACCAATAAATGCCCAAAGCACTTCATTTCCCCATTGTGACAAACAAAAACATTTCTCTAGACATTGCCAAATGCACGCTGGAGAGCAAAACTACCTCTGCTTGAGGACCACTCGGTGATGGACATTTAGGATGTTGGCAGTTTTCAGCTACACTGAATGAAGCTATTGTGAACATTTTCTGCTCAAGACTAAATTTCCTTTTATAGCATCCATGATATCCAATTTTCCAGTCTGTGAACAATTTTGATGATGGGGTGCTCACTCCTTTGCAAATCAAGGAGTTCTGTGACCGGACACCGCAATGTGGCTCCCGTCACGTTCTCTGCAGAAAGGGGAAGTCCATCCATTTGCGCCACAGGTTCCTCTGCTGAGTGGCAGTGCTCAAGTATCAGACGGCCTCACTTCTCTGATGCTTCCCCTCCACGATAACGGTTTAGTCTCCTCAGCTCCCCATCATGTGTCAGACGGTTTACAATTATGCCATTCTGTTTGCCTTCTCCAGGTCACACTTTAATGTGGTGATGACACTTTCAGAGTGCGATATTCAAAGTGGAATCAAAAGCTCCAATATACCCTGGCCAGGTATCTCAGTTGGCTAGAGTGTCATCCAGATACGCCAAGGTTGTTGGTTTGACCCCCAGTCAGGGCACAGACAAGATTCAACAATAGGTGGAACAATAAATCAGTGTTTTGCTCTCTCTCTCTCTCAAACCAATACATTTAAAATTAAATAGGTAATTTAAAATATATTATTATTTTTAAAGAGCTCTGAATACGACTTACTAGTACAAATGAAAAGATAAATTTTCATAGCCATTAATCAAAACTATTCTACTGCATGTAGATTAGGATCGAATTGGTTCATAGTATTTTATGGTTACGTCAGTCTATCTTCAATCTTTTTCACATAAACTGCTGTTAATTAGGGTCCCCCTTACCCTATTCTTGTACAACTATTTTGGACTCAGCACAAGTATAAGATTTCACATGTCTCTGTTACTGTCACCCAATGATATGAACCAACATTTCAACCAGTCAGAGCTCACTTGACTCTCAATTGCCATTCAATATAGCGTCTTAGCTTTGCAGCACCTAGAAATTTATTTTGAATAATTTCTAACTCTTCTAAATGTGTAAAAGTGAATGCTGAAGATGAAAATCCAAAGGCCCTGCTGGCTTTTGATGATCTGGCATGTTTTCTAAAAACTCCAGCAGTATAAAAAAGAAAGCTGTTATCAGGGTCACCTAGGAAGTACCACAGAACCTTCAATTTCTACAGAATTGAGGAACTTTTTTCCATGTAAAACCCAAAGAAGTAACTTTGTTTCTTCCTGCCAAAATATTAGTGGCCTGAAAAGCATGCTAACCGTGATAGCACAACCTGAGCAAGCAGCAGCAGGTGAGTGGAGAATGTGGTCAGAGAAAGAAGAGCTCAGAGTTGCAACCTGTGCTGTGCAGACAGCTTGCCCTGGGTGAGCACAAAACTCTATAGAAAAACTTGATGAGAGACTGTCCCTACAGTGTGACTTGTGAAGACCTGCGGGGAGCATACGCTTTCAGCCAGTAGGATGAAACACTGACAGAAAGAAGCAGACACTGGAACCCAGAGGATCATGAGACTAGACTCCAGCCCTGGAAACCCAGGTGAACGATAGTGGCTAAGGCAGGGTATGGAGGTTAAGGAAAGGCATTCTGAAGTCACACTGCCTGGTTTCAAATCCCTGCTGTACCTTGTACCAGCTGTGTGGCCTCTGGCAAGATAAGTAAGCTTTCTCTGCTTATTTTAGTAATCTCTAAATCCAGAATAACTACACCATGAGGTTGCAAGAAGAATAAATAAGTCATGTAAAGCCTTTGGTACAGATTAATGAAGGTCAACTGTTTTATTATCCCCCAAGTAACTAGGGAGGGACATCCCTATTGGCCACACCCAGCTGAATGTGTCAATGACTGCTCTGTGCAGATAAAACGGGATGCAAATAATCACCATGTTCCATGTTGCAGTTTGATGTACTTCTAGTTTACCGCCAGGTTAACTATTTAGTTAACTTGGTAGTTCACTCAGAGAGATTTCAGCTAATTTTTCCGTTGCTTGTCTTCTTGATAAAATCTTTAGTTATAATAACCCCTTCACATTGTGTACCCAGTCACAGCGACCTCCACAGCAATTGTGGCTGTGATTACATCCCCAGCAGTTTCAAGCCCACTGGCTCCATGTCTATGATTCCATTCTTAGAAGGCCACTCCATCATTGGTCAATGGGCTCTGATTAAAAGCTGCTGTCAAGATTTTGGTATTAGGAGTGAGTGGATCAGCAGTTCTTAAAAAATTCCTTAATAAGGTGTATTCCCAGGTAGTCCCTGAACATAATATCTGCTAAGCATACTTGTCCTAACACCACTGGGACCTACCTCCCTGCCGGTTGACATCTATGCATTAATCAAAGTCCTCTGGGCAGTAGGAATTAGGTGAGTTCAGCCAGCTGTGAACTCACCTAATTGCCCCGACATCCAGCCCATATTTCTCCATCTTGTCCACAAGCCCATAATAAGAAGCTTTGTCACATGCCTCACTGAGCCTAGACTGGAACCATCTATGGCATTAAGCTGATGTACAACTAACCAAACCCATCAATTCTTAGCTGAAAAAAATGTATTGGGAAATGGTATGATCGCACTTAAAAAACCCTGAATTTAAATAAAGATAAAAAGGAGAGAAGAAGAAAGAAAGTAGATTATATCAAACTGTCTATGTCTGGGAAGATGGAAAATAAAAGGTTAATTTCATGAATGGAATTTTGAGTAATTATTTATTTAGCTTTTGCTCATCATACTTTTTTCTACAATATGTTTTTGTTACCTTAATAGTAGGAAAAGAGGGCTCCCTCTGAATCCTAAATAGATAGCATTAATTAGCTTCTACCATTGATTTGAGTTCCAGCTACACTTCTCTTAATTAGCTTTAATTTAAAAGGTAATTGAAATTCTATACAGTATTAAAATTATATGATTTGAAAACAAATACCAGTGCTTTGTGAGCAGTGGGATTCCCTTATCTCCTCAAATAATAGTAGAAAACAACTAGTATACTGATTTTTACTAATTTCTTAATCTGGGGTACAAGAATTCTTTCCACAGAAGATTCACGGTTAATCTAAGTCATCTTTTGGTCAATGTCTGGCTTCTGTATATTATCCTTACTATATAACTCAGGTACACTTGCAGGAAAAATGGAGTGGGTTCTGGGTGACTTTTCAATACTGGTTTAAGAACTCTCTTTCTGAGTGAAATGCCCTGCCTCCAGCCACTGAATTCCTGTCAAGCCTTCCTATCCAGTGTACAGAGAGTGGTGTGTGCAAAAGCCCGGCAGGCCTTAAACACCTGTCCACATCTCCTGACTCTGCACCTGGCTCTCACTGATGGTGTGGACATGAAAATGAACTCTAATGGGCGGTCACCGCAGCAAGTTGCCAGCAAAGGTGGCCAATCCAAGCCCCAGGAAAAATGGCAACCCAACTTGCAGCCCACAGAAGCATTCGGAGAGGAGGAAGAAGACAGACCAATGCTGAAATACAGTAGCAACTGTTAACGGGGCTCGTCCACCCAGCTGCCAGGGAGTGCAGAGGCGTGGAAAGAGGTGCTCACAGTACGTTTGTTCCAGGTGCTCTCATCTGCCCCCCCCATCTGGAGGACACATGCTTTCAGAACCTAAAAATAAATATAACCATTCAACTTGCCAAATCTAAACAGCTCCAGCCTTGCATACAGGGTTCGGAGCAGGCCCATCTTTGGAGGAGTTCTAAAGTTAGTCATGCCTCTTTTATTCCCTTCATCTTATTTCCCTCTTTTTGGTGGAGTCTCAGACCACTTCCTTCGACTTCCCTTGCCTAAGTCTCCCTTCTTTCCCTCCTTCCCTCCCTCCCTCCCTTCCTTCCTCCCTTCCTTCCTCTTTTCCCTCCTTCCATTTTCAAAGTTATATTGAATGTGCCAGGTGTTATACTAGTGACCGGAGACTCAGTGGTGAAGAACTTCAGTCTTAGTTCTGTCCTTACGAAGCCTATGGTCTAGGGTGAAGTAAACATGATCCAAATTATCTGAAAAATGAATCCGAAACTGAGAAGAAATAAAGCAACCAGTTTCGTTTAGAAAATAAACGTATTTAATTGCAGAACCCTTTTTAGAGTACAACCTACTCAATACTATTGCACTGATCTTTTGGACACACTATTAGGAAGCGAGGACGATTGTGAACAAGGGACGCAGCAGCTATTTTGGGTGTTTTGACAAGGTCCTTACAGAAAAGCCAAGTAAGGCCTTAAGGACTTGACACCCTTCACGCATTCCTGAAAAGGAGCCCAGTCACACTGCCAGGGGCAACTGCCTGTCCCAGAATGGGCAACTGCCAAGACTGACTTTGTGTGTGTGCAGAAATGTCCTGAAAACTACTTCCCAGGCACTGCGGGGCTATTTTAAGGATGTCTGTCTTTCCCGCTCACACTGCTGAACTCTGTGAAGAGAAGGGATTGCCAACGGTGTCCCGTGGAGAGCTTGCTGCTGTTTAGTGCTGTGCCATAGACCACACCAATAAAGAAATTAAATAACTGCTTTCCACCGTCACGCTCTGATTGAGGGATCAATGTAATTCATCCCCAATAGAGCGCTCTAATTAACATGATCTCATTTTCCTTTGTGCAAACTCAGGCAGGTGGTCAAACTGAAGCTGATGGCTTGCGTGACAAGTACAGCTCAGGGCTTCGTCAACACACGGAGGTGGGATGTGCACAAGAGGCACTTGCAGGAGCGAAATTAGGGCCAACCTTTGAACAGCTGGAACCACTCCGTGACAGCTGTGCTGCAGAAAGTCCCGAGTGCCAGTCATCGGGGGACTTAGAACAGGGACAGAGGACTAACACTGACGATGCTGTCGGCTGGGATTTTACGAAGGTAGAACAGAGCGCACATTGGAAGCACACACTTCGACTCAGACAGACCTGGGTTTGGATTCTAACTCCTGGGTTTGATGTCTGATTTGACCTTGAGCAAAATTTCCTAATTTCACTGACTCTTATTTTCCTTTCTGCCAAAATGGCGATTAAAAACAGTGTCTGAGAAAACCACCCGATTTAAAAATGAACCGAAGACCTTAATAGACACCTCACTAAAGAGATACACAGATGGTAAATACACATATGAAAAGATGGTCCTCCTCATACGTCATCAGGGAAACGCAATGAAAACAATGAGATGCTGCTGCGCACCTACTGGGATGGCCCAAACCCAGCACACTGACAACACCAAATGCTGATGAGGACGTGGGGCAAGGGGCGCTTTTGGTGGTGGGCAGGCACTGGTACAGCCGCTTTGGAAAACAGCCTGGTGGTTTCTTACAAATCTAAACATACTCTTACTGTATGATCCAGCAATGGGGCTTCACAGTATTTACCCAAAAGAGCTGCAACTTTACATCCACACCAAAAAAAAAAAAAACCCTGCTCATGGATGTTTAGAGCAGCTGTATTCATAATTGTTGAAACTGGTAATCAGCGGAGAAAAACATGGAGTAACCTTACAAGTATATTGTTAAGTGAAGGAACCTCAGCAGAAAAATGCTGTATATGGTATGATTCCAACCCATATGATATTTTGCAAAAGGCAAAACTAAGAAGACAGTAAAAGCATGGTTGCTAGGGTTTGGGGGTAGAAAGAGGGGAGGGATGACTAAGAGGAACACAGGGTGGTCTTAGGGCAGTGAAAATACTTTGTCAGATACCACAGTTATGGACACATGTATTATATGTTCGTCTAGACCCACAGAATTGTAGTATAGCAAGAACGAACCCAACAGAACTAGGGGCTTCAGGTGATTGCCATGTGTCGATGTAGGTCCATCAATCATAACAAATACACCCGATGAAGGGTGTTGATAGTGGGGAAGGCTATTCGTGGGTGGAGGCAGGGAGTTAATGTGAAATATCTGTGCCTTCCTCTCATTTTCGCTGTGAACCTTAAATGTCTCTGAACAAATCAAGTCTTAAAAAATCAATATTTACATCTAATGGGGCATTAATATAAATTAAATACAACAGTGTAGATCAAGCATTCCGCATGGTAACTGACATAGGGTAAGTATTCAGTAACAAGTACGGATTCTATATTCTTGAAATTTTAAAAAATATGTTTACTTTTTTAATAACATCTAGGTTGCCCGTTAGGGTACCTGCATTCTAAGGGGCATGCCAAGATCATAGGAAAGATGAATTTCGGTTAAGGCAACCTGACCACAGCAGGACTGGCAAACTGGGTTAGGGAAATCAGGAAGCATGAATTATTCCTGGCCACAAGGCTGTGTTCTCAGAAGATTAAATAAGTGCTCATTCGTCTGCTATGTTGCATTAGGTTGAACACTACAGAAATTTCCACTGCAGTGTGTCCGAAAGGGTCAGATACTGATGATTTTACATGGCCGTATCTACCTGGGGACAGGACATGCAAATCACACCTTCCCACCCTATGTTTTAAGGAAAGATTTGTTGGTGGGTAGAAGTAGTATACATA
>PVKM010038426.1:0-14110 GCA_004027735.1 Carollia perspicillata
TGGCTTTTAGTTGGGCTGTGTCATTGGGGATCCCTGGAGAGAGATAGACCAAAGGGAGAAAAAAGATTAAAATCAGGGTATTTGTTCTTCCTGACTGTCTGCCTGCCTGCATAGTCACTTCACGTAGCTCAGTCCCTTAACATACAGTTACTCCTCTTCTAAAGGCTGCAAACTCAACACACCTCTCTCCTCTAAGGTCTAGTAACCACTTTCTCCCCTCATCCCTTCCTTCTGGCTTAGATGGAAACATCTTGATTGCCATCGAGTCCTTGGTTCCTTCATTACCCTTTAGCCTCCTTTATACCCCCATGCACACTTTTGTATAGTCCCTTTATAAATAAAACTTTCTCCAGTTGTCCTTGTTCAATGTAGCATCTATTTCCTGTTTGGACTCGGAGTGAGTCATAGTCTTAAATACACATTGATTGAACGAGGTAGTAAATTAGTGAGTTAATGGACAATTTCATAGAATTTTAAAATAGCAGTCAAGAGCAAGAGATTTAGACTTAACTAAATCTGCGTTCAAATTCTGCCTCTGACACCTACTAGATAAGAAATCTTAGGCAAGTTACTTAAATTCTTTAAACCTCTGTCTCATTATTAGTGAACTAAGGATAACTAGGATAATTTGTTGTCTTCTTTTAGACATCAGCTGAGATAATAGATAAAAAGCACATATATACATTGCCTAAAGCATAGCAAGCACTTAATAAATTACTTCATTAAACAATTATTTATTTAGTGCCTACGATGTGCCAAGCACTATGCTAATTACTCATTTGTAATTAAGAATGTGAGCAAAACAAATATAGTCCCTTCACTCATGTGGTTTTGAATCTAGTAGGAGGCAGAGACTTTAATATCAAATAATTGTACTAATGAATATATAATCTTAAACTGAGATAAGTGCTCTGAAGAAACAGAATATGGACTCACAAGAGTATATAATGCAGGAACATGAAAGGAAAGAACAAGTTAGCTAAAAGGCACATCATGGGTAAAGGGCCTGTTGAAGGTGTGAGGATGGTGAGGTAAACAACAACAATTGAGAAAAAACAAAAACAAACTTAAGCAGGCCACTGTGGAGCAGGGGAGCATGGAGAGCAAGACGAATGGAGATGAATGAGTGCCTGGAGATGTAGACGGGGACTGGATCATGTAAGACCTGTGCCTCGTATTCAGAATTTTAGTCTTTTTCCTAAGAGTATCAGGAAGCCATTGCAAGTTTTCAAACAAGTGTGTGTTTATGTGTTAAATTTCAAAAGTTTACTCTTGACTACAGTGTTTGTAACACTGGTAAGTAATAGGTGCACCCCCCAAAAATGTATGATTGATTGCAGTGGGGGAGAGGGGAAATATTGATTAGAGTTGGCGGCAGAGTGGACTTAGGGACACAAAGTTACTAGGCTTTTATTATAGTCCAGTTGAGAGAAGATGGTACTATGGAGTCATGGAGATAGACTAGACTAGACTCCTAGGTTTTTCCCAGCCTTCACAGCTGGGTGAGAAGTATTGCCATTCACTGAGAGGAGGAACTCCGGTGGATGGAGTGCATGGAGAGCATGGATGATAGAGATGGACAGATGCCTGGAGAGAACAAGTTGGGCTGGACATGGGCCACTTGAGAAGCCTAAGAAAGATTCAGGTGAAGATGTCATATAGGCAATTTAATACATGGATTTAAATATATGGGTTTTGAGAGCTCAGAGGAGCAATCTGAGCTGGAGATACACGTTTGCTCTATAAATGGTAATTGGAGTTGTGGTCTTAGGTGAGATTGCCCAGGGAAGGCGGGTTGAAAATGAAGAGAAGATGGTCTATGCCTGAGTCTTAATGAATTTCTGTATTTCATGGCTGGGTAGAGAGTGGCGGTTATCATAGCAGACAAAGACAGAGCTACCAAAGAGGTAGGAGGAAAAGCAGGAGGACAGTGTGATATGGAAGCTAAAAGAAGAATGTATTTCAAAAGGATGGACTAATCAACAGTGTTAAAGGTCCTGAGAAGTCAAAGAAGTTATAGAAGATATTGATGTTAACCCCAGATCTGTTTGAATGGAATGATTGGCCCGGAAAGTAGGGTGAGTAATGAGTGAGAGATGAGGAAACGAGGACTGTTGAGTATAGAAAAGTCTTTCAAGAGTTGTGGCCATGAGAGGAAGAAGAGATGTGTATATCAACATCTGTGGATGTATTTAAATAAGTGCTTAAAATCCATTAAAGGGATTCTTTGCTAGTCTGTGTATGTACTTGTATGCATAAGTTGTAAATTTTTAACATAAAACTGGTATGGCAATATTTCGACTTTTAGCAATCACAAACTTTATTTGCCCTTGTGATCTTTATTACAAAAGAAATATTTCCCACCCTCAACATCCACATGATTTTAATAAATGATTTTGAGAAAATGTGGGTGGCCCCCTTTACACAGCAGTGGCTGGAGTAGGGCCCTGGGGTACAGTTTCCAACTCAAGACAGTGAATTTTTCTGAGACCCAATCTTTGCTTCAATTTGTTTTGAAAGTCTTTAACAATGTGCCCATTCTTCCTTGACTTTTGGAATTTCATGTGTGCCTCCCCTCTCTTCTTCCTTTCATTTCTCCTCCCCTGCTCTATTAAATGTCTCCATGAATTGAAAATAATCATGGGAAGATGATATATAGAGGGAACACTAGACAAGTCAGCTATAATTAAAATTTAATTGCTTCTGTTTGGCATCTTCCTTGCCCACAAGGAATCTCCTAAACAATAATATATTCTAACATTCTCCTTTGTTAAACACATAATAATCTATCTCTAAGGCAGCTAATAATATTCTTAAAATTCCTTGAACAAGGTACTTAGTCAATATGTCTATCATGAGATAATGTGTTGTGTTTACCTGAAATTAATCTAACGCAAGATTAAAGATAATTCTTGCCCTTACATAAAGTACATATCATATACATAGTGTGTAATGCACAGTAAAGGTTTAAATTATTTGCTCATGTGTTGTTTGGAGTCGGTCTAGTTTCTCTATTCAAGGCACCTCAAATCTTTTTGGGAAACAGATTCAGAATTTGATTTCTTATTTCAACTTTTCATTTTTTACCTTAGTGTTCTGAATTGTATTTTTTTATTTAATTCTATTTTTGTTTATGCTGTTACAGTTGTTCTGGCTTTTTTTCCCTTTCCCCACCTCCACCCAACTCCACCCCAAGCCAATCCCCATATCGTTGTCCATGAGCATGGGTTGTACATAAGTGCTCTTTGGTTCTTTACTATCTTTTATCCCATTCTCACAGTCTCCTTTCTGGCTGCAGTCAGTCTGTTTTATGTATCTAAGCTTCTGTTACTATTGTATTTTGTTCATTGGTTTATTGTGTTCATTCAATTTCACATGTAAGTGAGATCATGTGGTATTTTCCTTTCACTGACTGGCTTAATTCACTTAGCATAATTTTTTCCAGGTTGATCCATACTGTTGTGAAATGTAAGAGTTTCTTCTTTTTCTTTTTTTTATTGCTGTGTAGTATTCCATTGTATAAATGTACCACAGCTTTTTTATGCACTCATATACTGATAGGCAGTTAGGCTATTTCCAAATCTTGGCTATTGTAAATAGCACTGCTATAAACATAGGGGTGCATACATTTTTTCAATTGGTGTTTAGGGATTCTTGGTGTATATTCCCAGAAGTGGAATCGCTGGATCAAAAGGGAATTCCATGTATGAATGACCCATGGACATGGAAAACAAGTTGGGGAATGACTGTGGAAGTGGGGGATGGGTGGGCAGAGGAAGGCAAAGGGGGAAAACTGTGACAACTGTAATAGAATAACAATAAAATAGTTAATAAGAAAAGGGAGTTACACTTTTAAATTTTTAAGGATACTCTGTATTGTTTTCCACAGCAGTTGCACCAGACCATATTCTCACCAACAGTGCAAGAGGGTTCCTCTTTCTCTACAACCTCACCAACACTTGCTTGTTGATTTATTGGTGATAGCCATTCTGACAGGTGTAAGGTGATATCTCATTCAAATTATTCCTCAGTTTGATGGACTTAGTTATTTTTAACTGCTTCAAGCTACAAGCATATTTGTATGCTTGACACAGACTTTGGAAAAATCCCTATTCTTAAACCTTTGATTTGTAAGTTCTGTCTGGATTTCTTCCATTCTAAGGAGGCCAACTCTATTGCAGTTTCCAGAGTTGTTTAGCCACTAGCTGAGAATCACATACAACTTAGTAATGGCCCTTGCTTGCTCTTAATAAAAGTTAAATTACCTGAAAGTATATATTCTTTTATTTTCAAGAACATCTGATATGAGTATGAATTCCTCCTCTTCCTCCTCCTCTATCATCATCTTCAAATAATAATAATAATAATAATAATAATAATAATAATAATAATAATGTAAAAGTTGTTGTTAAACACATTTTTTGCAGGTCCTGACACTAAACTAATGCAGAACAGTGGAAAGACAAAGTTTAAAAGGACAAGCATTGATAGATTGATGAATACTCTAGTACTATGGGTAAGTTACTACAAGAAAATTAGGCAATGCCATTAGTCATTGTTATCTTCATATATTTCTTATATTTTGCTGGGAGTTCTTTCAGAAGTCTATGTTCTCCTTGTGTAGTTTGTATTTGGAGATTTTATATTTGGGGCCCAGTTATATAGCCCTCTACTTTGCTGATTATGACTTCTCAATCTTTGATGAAGTTTCTGATGAGAGGTAGGTTAGTGCTGTGGAGGCTTCATAGTCTTGCACATTCTCCATATTCCAAAGATTTGTTTTTTAAAAACAAAACCTAATTTTTAAGAGGTATAGCCTTTCTGTTGTCTTACCTTTGCTCACATCTTCTTTTTGTAGGTTATGGACAGGCCTGGCTTCATGAGTGTGACCTGTTCACCTACACAGGTCCCCACTCTGGAAGGCCTCACGTTTGTTATTGGTCTGCTATTGCTATGTAAAGTGGTGTTTTTTAGAAATTCTTAATAAATTTTGAATGAAGGGGCACACATTTTCATTTTGCGCTGGGCCCTGAAAATTATGTAGCTGATTCTACTTACGAATCCTCTGAGACCTTAGTCACAGCTCTCCTTCGTGAAGGCCTCTTAGCCGGTGGTTATATCTTTCTTCTGAACTTTTTTTCTCTTCTGAATTTTTGAGATGACTTCCTCTACCATCATTTACTGAAAGCAGTCAGGTATTCCCCGTGTCCTACCCTATTTGTAGTTAGTCTTGTGTTACCTCAGGCTGTGGATCTGACTGTTGTCTGATTTTTCATGTGATACTGCTTTGCTTCCACATGTAGGGGCTAAGTTTTAGGACATTGACGTTGAAATACGAGGACAGTAACTTTGAACCACATTCCCCACCTGCCCATCACAGACTCACAAACAATTATAAAATCTGAGCTCAATATTGATTTACTTAACTAATATGTAATGGTGGGGTTCTGAATAAGGAAAGAAGGAAATGGACTCTTATTTTGATACAAAAATGTCCAGGCTCTGTGTATTACTTTCAATATTATCCTCAGACCTGGCATTTTCTCCAGCCATACCTGTCCTCTTATGTCAGAATTCATGGGGTCAAGGAGACATGCCCAGAAGGAGTCTGTGACCCCTTCCTAATATCCCCAGTTTAAATGACCCTGTGCTCACTCCTAGGGTTTGCATGGGGATTGAATAACTACCCACCACAGAGTAAAATTACTGGGCTGTGAGGCAGGAATGTCCCAGCTTATTGTACTAGAAAATTGGTTGATCCATAGTGGGATTAGAGTCTCCTTAAATTTGGTAATTTAATGCCAAGTGTCATCAATTTTAATGTTCTTAGAGTAATTCATTAAATTAATTTATAATCAGCCATTGACAAAAAGAGGATACTGCTTTCACACTGGTAGGATTTTAGAGATTCACATTTCTACTTTTCTCTAACTCACAGTTTTCTAATATACTTTAAATTGCCTTTCCCCAAACTCTATCTTCTTAATGTGCCTACTTTGTTCACAAGAGAAAAAAGAAAAAATCAGTTCTAGAACACCCGAATGTTCTTTCATGGAGGAGAAAGGAAACTGGGAGGCAGTGCATTCCTATTCTCTAGTCCCACTCCTCCCTTGACAGTGGCTGGTCCCAGCTCCTATTACAGTGTGACACTTAGCAGAGCAATGTCCCTTGAATGCTGCGTTCAGCTTAGGTCTGACCATGGTCACTGCTTTGTGTTCTTCCTGGTAAAAGCTGGAATTTGAGGCTCATGAGGGACTCACTTTGTGGTTTTTCTATTTGCTATACCTCCGAAGTGTCTCTTTGCTAATACTGATACTAATCACAATGTAAGAGTCAGCTAACTTTCAGGTTGCTTCCTACCTTTTTTCTTATTTCAAAAGGAAAGTGTGTATGTCGTGAAATATTTTAATTAACCCTTATCTTTCTTGTTAACCTTAAGTAAGTATTATGCTACTAGATCTGTAGCCAAAAGACTTGCCCATTCTAGGATAAATCATTATCATTGATGTTTTTTTCTTTTTGCTTTTGTGCCTTGGGTGATTATATACCTTATCATTTAAATGCAGTACTTTTGAAGGGGAAAGGAGGAAATGATATAATATCACACCTGGACAATACATGTACACTGGGTTTGATCAGGGCACGTCTTCTTTACTTAAGCCACTTAAACATATGCACTCATCATGAATTGATTAATTAAAGTTATTAGCTTTATGGCAATGGACAAGTTATATAATTTTTCTGTGCTTCCACTTTATTTTGTTTTGCTTTTGACCAGCAAAGTGTAAGAAAATAATTGTTCCTATCTCAAAGTCAATGGGAGAATTGAGAAAATCTATATAAAATATTTAGCCGAGTTCCCTGAATAATAATGTTAAATTTTACTTGCATGATTAATGACAAGTAAGGAGAGATTTGTATAACTTGCTTTTCACATGACAGTTTCTTGGAGTTGGAAGTGTAATTAGATTGCATTGATAGGACTAGTTCTGAGTTCAAGTTAACCTTAACCAGACTTCTGTTGTCATTTCAGATTTTTGGGTTTCTGGCATGCTTGGGAATCATTCTTGCAATAGGAAATTCAATCTGGGAGAATCAAGTTGGGGACCAGTTCAGAACTTTCCTTTTCTGGAATGAAGAAAAGAAGAACTCCTTGTTCTCAGGATTCTTAACATTCTGGTCATATATTATTATTCTCAACACAGTTGTACCCATTTCATTATATGTGAGGTAAGATGACAGTCTAAACTCCCGTGAGGTCTTTTCATGAAAAGCCTTTGTTTCGCAGAGTCGCTTTTGTCTGTTGTAAAATTACAATAGTGAGATGGATGTCTCGCTCTGCCTCCGACCTGCCACATCTGTTACAAAGGAAGCAACGAAACTGGTTAATCTGTTTAACTTTTACATTTTCAAATTACAATAAGTGCATTTTATTTTCTTCTTCATCAATTCATTTTCTTATGAATCTTTTTCTTTGGAATAAGTGGACTATCATATAATTGCATCCAACCTGATCAATGAGATTTGGGTTGATGTTGGGTAAGAAATAAAAGAGTATTTGGGGAGATCTATGGTGATGGTGCCTCCCTGCTAGTAGTCTGGCTTCAGACACTTGAGTTCAGATCCTGTCCTACACTTACTAACTCTGTGATCTGGGCAGGTTAACTGGCCTTTCAGTGCCTCAGTTTTTTCATTTTAAAACTAGAGAAAACAATAGGATTGTCTGAGGAGTAAACAAACATGTAATGCTCTTAGAAGGATGGCACATTGTAAGAGTTTAATGAATATTAATGATTTCTATTATTATTTGTAACTATAAAAGAGTACATGAAGGAGTTGAAATACAGTTGGTGGTGCTTAAACATTGTTAAATAGAAGTATGATTCATAACTTCTACTATGACTTGGCCTGTCATTTCTAGATTTGGTCCTACAAACTAGAGCTAAAATGGTCTCACATAGGTACATAACATATATACATGTATACAGATAAATATGGACTTACGTATACACCTCTCTATGTACTTACATATATATGAAAATGTGTATGTGTGAGTGTGTGTGTTTGATAAGTTGGCCCTAGAGTCTGTACCTGTGACATTCTCGATCCTAATTTTACCAAGCCTGAGCCAGATGGTCGCAGAGATGCTGGAGCCAAGAGTAGAGTTGGTTGTTCGGCTTTCCTCATCACCAGTATTTTAACAATACACAGCATCACCAGCTTTAAATTCCCACTAATTTTTATGAGCTTCTTTTTCTCTCTTTCCAAAACTCTAGCTATGATGAAGCAAGGGAAGTTTAATGCACTAATCCACCCTTGTTTTGGATAGTGGTCAGGGCACTGAAATGTCAAGTTGTGGGAAACTGACTTGAAGTAGTGGCATGTGGCCATAACACCGCAAATTGCTTTGAGCCTTCTGAAACTGTGGCCAGAGGGAGGTCTCTTTAAACCGTGTCGTGCTAGCTCATCTTTGCTTCTGAGGACCTCTCAAGCTTCTATCCAATTATAAAGTCTGTAGTAAATCCTGCTCTTTGCCAGAAGCTATAGTCAGCTTTTATAGCTTTCCTTTTATGTCCTAAGTGAATAATAAATGCTCATAGTGGCATACATGTGCAGTTTCTTATGTCCTCGTGAAGGAAGTGTGTTCTATATATGCCCTTTCTTTGAAGTGCATTGGCAATTTTCATTTAATGATTTGAAAGGTCTCTCATTTTTGTTTTTTTTTTCAAGGCCAAGGCGAGATTCTCAGGTTAGTGTTCCTTTTCCTGCCAATGTGTCCCTTGCAGTGGTGGAAAGAAAATCTGTTTGGAATGATCCCAACCTAGGTTCTGATCTTGGCACTGCCACTGATAGCTGTGTGACCTTGGAGAAAGCACTTGGCTTCTCTGTGCCTTAGTTTGTCTGTCAAATATGTGCTGCTCAGTAAAACGAGGAGTTTAAAATAATTGATTTCTGAGGGCTCCAAATAATACTACCTTATGTTTAGTGTTTCACATACTTTATCTCATTTATATCTCCTAATGCTCTTAGGAAGTAGGTATTGCTGAACTTTTTCAAAAATGAGATGATTCACTCAGGATCATGGAGCTGGTTAGGGACAGAATCAGGATCCAAATCCAAGTCATCTGACACTTGGAGCAGTGTTTTTTCCTCTGTGCCTAAGCTGTGTATGATTTGATAATCAGCGAAGATATCAAGAGAAAAAAGAGGCCAGAATTCTCTCTCTGTCGGTAAGGCATAGTCCTGATGAAGACAAGCGTAAGATTTGCTCTCTCCAAATAGAAACAGTGACTCTGATCTTAACTTGAGGGAAAAAGCATTCTGAGGAATTTCAGATTGCTCAGTCATAAAGACTGACATTTACAAAATGAGAACCCCCAGATATTTTTAAAATTAAAAAAAAAAGACTGATGAGAGAGAGAGGTGCAGAGAGAGAGTGACTGGCGGAGAAAGGCCTTCACCGTAAGCTTCCATTAGGCTTTTGAATAGGTACCAAGGATAAATTAGTGCCACATGCCACTCGAGAATAAAAGTGCAGAATTTACTTTGAATGGTTAACAATTCCATGTGAGCAAAGGATATTGACTGCGGCAAGATATTTCTATGCTGTCAATTTGTTTATCTGTGGTGTTCAACATAACCAGCTACAGTTTTTTAATACATCAACTTAAGAAATGCAGCCATTGTACTCCCAAGAAATTAGCTTTTAAGTGTTTTTTCCAAAGCAACAGGAACTCATTTCCATTGCTTGTTTTGCCACCGAATTGGGGAATCAGACGCCCTGCTCAAAGAGCATCCAGGCAGAAAACACTGAGCGGTGCGATCGTGCCAACTCGCAACATTTGTCTCCTTTTCTTTATTATGAAACAGAGGGCTGAATGTTCCACTGTGACGCTCTTACATCCTCTTTTCCCAAACAAAAAGGATACGCTTTCTCTCTAAGGACTATTTTAAGGTCTAAGAATTCAAATTAATTTAAAGTACTTCCATTGGGTTGTACTGCAACACACAAGGATCAAATTCTGTTCCATTCATTCCGCCTTGAGTTTTCAGGGAGCTCCTTGACTTTCAAATAAACGAAAACTTCAACTGACTTGTGCAGTTACCACCATAACGCCCTGATGGCGTTCTTAAGGTCAGGTCTGCACTGGCTTTATCGAAGGCCGGAGTTCTGGTCTTGGCTCTGTGGTTAGTTATTTATGTGACTCAGGGTTAGTCACTCAACCTCTATTAATGTCCTTATTGATAAAATTAATGAATAGGGAGTCAGAATTCATCCATACAATACTGATCGACTGCCTATCACAGGTAAGGCACAGTGCCTGTGTACACTAATGCGTTTTGCGTGGTGGAATAAGGAAAACAAAGCTGAATTAGAACAGCCACCAAGGAACTGACAAGGAACTGTGTGTGCCAGGAAGGGTAGGAGTTGGGAGTGGGGGATGGTGCTGGTGGCGGATACAGAATAGTAAACCATACAGGAAATATATAAATAAATGCATGCAGAATATCACTTTACTTACTTGTATCTCATTTGTTTCCATACATAGTCTCTGAAACAACTAGTTTCTGACTTCTGTGTAGTACTTATACAAAATTCAGTTATCAAATTTTAACAGAAATTAAATTTCCACAGAATTTATGCTTATTTTTTTTTACTTTATTTTTATTGTTGACACTATCACAGATGTCCCCATTCCTTCACACTTTGTCCAGCCCCACCCAGCCCCTGCACCCCGCTTCCCTCTGGCCATCACCACACTGTTCAGAGTATGACATTTATTTTTGTATCATATGATTCTACAGAGTCATAATGCGATTTTTAGATTGGGTGTAAAAATGTGTTACCATTTACAGGGTTAGGAAATGAACTGGCCCCGTACCACTTTTGGGAGGGAAGTGTAGATATCTCATGCAATTGTAGAACTAGAAGTAGAGAATTCAGTGCCCCTAAAACACTTGGTTGTCCTCTTTTGTCTTCAAGGAGACAAATGTTTAGAGGTAGTGTAACAGACTGCTGTGGACTTTCTTACTTTATGGCTGAGAAAACCATGGCTTAATTCCCACTAAAATCGGAAATAAGCTCTGGATCCTTGTTAATGTACTAAGACACGCGACTGAAATATCGATGACGAAAATGAGCCATGAAACTAAAACTGAAATAAACTTATTAGAAATGAAGAACACAATGTGATTAAATTCCAGAAAATCCAAAACAGTGATTCTGTAAAACTATTAGTAAGATAACTCAATTAAATATCTGATTTTATCACATAATCACTTTTTTAATATTAAAAGAATTTTGACAGTTCTTTTATTTATTTAATATTATATTTTATATTCATTTAATATTACATTTAATATTAAACATTTCCTTTAAGTCAATAACAGTTTAGAAAATTTTCTCATTAGTAAAGAGATATGATGTCCAGAAACAAATGTACTGAGCTGAGGTGTTGGCCTGTGTGCAAAACAAGGCAACACAAGATTCAAATTCTTTACCAATAGAGGTGCTTTTCAAAATTGACATCCTGGAAGGATTTATCCTTCTTGAAGTTGTTCTAGGCATTATAAAGTATTAGTTCTTTTCAAATAATTAAGT
This sequence comes from Carollia perspicillata, assembly GCA_004027735.1. Lineage (NCBI taxonomy): Eukaryota > Metazoa > Chordata > Mammalia > Chiroptera > Phyllostomidae > Carollia > Carollia perspicillata. The sequence continues at coordinate 11,603 of PVKM010038426.1, forward strand.
ATCTAACAGACTATAAAAATCCCAAATAAGTTTTATGACAGAGCTAATAAATTGACTCTGAAGTTTATTTAGATGAACATGTTGATCCTATAACGAAGAATAAATGAGTTTATTAGCTAAGAATTTTTGAAAAAGAAGAGAATAAATGTTCTTTTATCTCTTCTCAGGTATTGCAGAATTTTCTTTCTTTTTTTAAAATTTTATTTTATTTTAGTTGTTGTTCGAGTACGGTTTTCTGTCTTTTACACCCATCCCAGTCCACCCCCCAGTGCTCCCCACCTCCCTCCCATTTCCATACCCCCTTAGTTTTTGTCCATGTGTCCTTTATACTTGTTCCTGTGACCCCTTCCCCTTTTCCCCTGAAATCCCCTTCCCCTTCCCCTCTGTTTACTCTCAGCCTGTTTTCTATTTCAATGTCTTTGGTTATATTTTGCTTGCTTGTTTGCTTAGTTGCTTAGGTTCTGTTAAAGGTGAGATCATATGGTATTTGTCTTTTACCGCCTGGCTTATTTCACTTAGCATAATGCTTTCCAGTTCCATCCATGCTGTTGCATAGGGTAGGAGCTCCTTCTTTTTTTCTGCTGCATAGAATTCCATTGTGTACGTGTACCATAGTTTTTTTATGTATTCATTTGCTGATGGGCACCTAGGTTGCTTCCAGCACTTGGCTATTGTAAATTGTGCTGCTATGAACATTGGGGTGCATAGGTTTTTTTGGATTGGTGTTTCTGGGTTCTTAGGATATAAACCTAGCAGTGGATTTTCTAAAGCGACAATAATGAAAGCAAGAGATGCATTAAGTGACACACTAAAGAACAAAATTGCAAGTCCCAAAATAGATTCTAGTGAAGAAAGTTATTTATATGTAACATGGAAGCAGCCTAACATAATAGGGAAAAGGTTCATTGTTAAAGAAATAGTGGCAAAAATGTTTCCCTTTGTAGAAATTGAAATTAGCTCTTCATATGTACATCACACTTCAAGAAATTCTAATTGTGATAAAGACTTAAATGTGGGAAAATTAATAAAGAACTAGAAGAGTAATATTGATATCTGCACGTATAACCTTGGTACTAGGAGGACCTCTCTAAGCAGAACTCCCAAAGCAGAAACTATAAAATGTGAATAAATTTAATCATTTAAAAAGAGAAAACTTCCGTATGTTAACAATAATGGAAATATTAAAGGACAAATGATAAACTGGGTAGCATATTTGCATAATGTATATATATATTTCTTAACAAATAAGTAAATACACTAACATCTCAATAGGGAAAATAAAATAGGCAAATACCACAATCAGATAATTCTGTGAAGAAAACAACTGGCCAATAAAATATGAAACAAAACTTTAACACACTGAAAAGAAATTCAGTATACAGTAATTAGATGCATTTGCCTTGGCATCCAGTCAAAGATAATTTTCCATAACCTAACGGTAGAAACTTATGTTGTTAGAACCTTTTTGGAAATCAGTTTGGCCTTATGTATGACAAAGATTGGAGAAGTTCATACCCTTGGCTACAGAAATTTTACTTCCAGATTTGGAAAGCCATAAATCACCACTAAACCATAAGACCATGCTCTTGTCCTGGGAAGTGAACAGATTAATATGACAACACACCCCTGTTTTCACTCAATATCTATTATGGTTTTCTCTGTGCTTGACAGAGATAATTTTTACCTCTTTTGGCAAAGCCATATCAAGCAATGTATTGGAGATAACATCCTCAACAACACATTTCTTTAGATGAGACGTCTGGCAAATATCTTTAGTAATAGTTTCTCCTAAGGTTTAGGAGAGATGCTAATATATAACACAAGAAATCTCCATGGGGCCTGTTTAATGTAAATAGAGAACCATGGAGCCTCCCCTAAAGCTTTATGCAAAACCAGCCTGTTGTTTCATGGTGCTGTGAGGAAATAATGTAGGAAGGTTTAAGAAACAGACTCTGCTGAGACACTTCTGAAGGTAACTAGGGCCTAGGGACAAAGCAGCCACATTTTCTTCTGAACTCCGAAGACTTTGGCAGACTTCTTACTTTGGCAAAGCTTTGTAGGTTCTGAAATTGATGGAGCATTTCTTTTTTCCTTTTTCCATTTTAACGGATGAAAGTGTGGAAGTAATTCGTCTGGGACACAGTTACTTTATAAACTGGGATCGGAAGATGTATTACACTGAGAAGGCAACCCCCGCTGAAGCGCGAACCACCACGCTCAACGAGGAACTGGGCCAGATCGAATATGTTTTCTCTGACAAAACGGGCACCCTCACTCAAAACATCATGACTTTTAAAAAATGTTCCATCAATGGGAGAATCTATGGTAAGAGAAATAGTTCTTAAAAAATGATATTGTTAATTGTCCCTTAAAAAATAAGCAAGTCTATTTTTTTTTAATTAAGAAACTCCAACCACTGCTGCCTTCTTGTCAATATGGACACCACCAGCATCTCACATCATACTTAGCACTTACTAAATATTAAACACCCACTAAATATTAGTTGGA
>PVKM010038427.1:0-14113 GCA_004027735.1 Carollia perspicillata
GTATGGAGATACCTCAAAAAATTAAAAAATGGATCTGCCTTTTGGCCCAGCATTCCCACTTCTGGCAATATAGCTGAAGGAACCCAAAACACTAATTCAAAACAACATAAGCACCCCTACATTCATTGTAGCATTATTTACAATTGCCAAGATATAGAAGCAGCCCAAGTGTCCATCAGTAGATGAGTGGAAAAACAACTATGGGGCATTTACACAATGGTATACTACTTAGCCATGAAAAAGAAGAGTTTTACCCTTTGCAACAGCATGGATGGACGTAGAGAACATTATGCTAAGTGAAATAAGCCTATCAAAGAAAGACAAATACCATGATTTCATTCATATGTGGAATCTAACGAGCAAACTGAACTAACAATCAAAATAAAGACAGATTCATAGATAGAAAACAGGATGACAGCTAAGCGGGGGAGGCACTGAGCAAAAAGGAAAAAGGACTCATGGACATGGACAACAGTATGGTGATTGGGGGGGAGGGGGTATAAGGGAACTAAATAGTAATGGGGAAAAAGTACAATAAAGAAAAGAAAAATGGTTAAATAAACTATAGTTCAAATTAATAAAGGTAAAAGTAATAAAGTAGAGTATCCCCATTTTGCAACTTCAATGAAGTAAGTAATGGATCTGAGCCGTGGTTCACTGGAAACAGTTCAAACCAGCTTGTAAGAGCCAACTGTGCACATCTGTTCCAACCCCACATTCAGCGACACATCAGTAAGAGTGAAATTGGCCATGACAGCAGTGTTTATACCATAAAAGTTGGCAAATGGCCAGTTGTTAAACATTTACCAACACACTGTTGGATGTAGGCAACGATCAATACCTGACTAAACCATTATTTGAAAGGCTGCTGGGGATCTTTCTCATCATGGATGAATCAAGCTAATAATATGTGAACACACTGATCAAGCAAACATCAAAAAACAGCGGCATTAGACTGCAGGGACCTCCTAATGGGATACAGTAGGAAGTGCACAGCATCACTAGGAGGCATCCTTGCCAAAAAATAGAATCTGATTCTAATCAAACCTAGATATACCTACTGGTTTAAAGGAAATACAGGAGATAGAAGAGCAGACAACCAGCCAATTATGGAATGTGGAAATGTCTACAGGGTGGATAGCTTTCCTATGAATGAATGAATATTAAGAGACAGGAGATTGAACAGGACTCTACCTATTAAAAGAGACTTAACAAAAGTCGAAATAATCACAATGTGCATGTAGCCCTTGTTTGGATCCTCATCCGAACAAGCCACTATTAGAAAAACATACTTGAAACAATTCAGGAAATCTGAACACTGGCTAGATATTAGATGATATTAAGGGATTATTGTTAGTTCTGTACGTGTAATAAAGATTTAGTAGTTTTTTTAATAGTCTTATCCATTAGAGATACATATAAAGTATTGATGTATGAAATTATAACAATATCTAGCATTCGCTTCAAAATAGTCTGGGGATGGAGTTACTCTTTTACATATACTTAAAGTTTTCCATAATATGATTTTTTAAATATGTTTTATTGATTATGCTATTACAGTTGTCCCATTTTCCTCTTTTTACTCCCCTCTGCTCTGTACCCTCCCCACATTCCACCCCCACTTAGTTCGTGTCCACGGGTCATACATATAAAGTTCTCTGTCTTCTCCATTTTCCATACTATTCTTAACCTTCCCCTGTCTATTTTGTACCTACCATTTATGCTTCTTCTTCCCTGTACATTTTCCCCATTCTCCCCCTTCTCCTACTCTCTCCACTGATAACCCTCCATGTGATCTCCACATAATACAGTTTTTTAATACAAAAGAATTACAAAATTATCAGTATTGACATGGACATAACTCTAAGAAATAATGTACTACGAAAAAGCATGGGAGAAGCATGCACAATGTGATTCCAGTTATTTTAAAGATAAAAAACATGAAACTGGTGTCACAGGTACATATATGCACTAGAAAATGTCTCAGGAATACATTCCCTGGTGAGGGCACTGGGCTCGGTAGAAATAAGGTTAGGGACAGACCTGTCATGTTTGAATTTTATACACCGGAAAGTATTTGTCTATTACTCAAATGAGTTTTATAGGCATTTTAAAAATAAAGATTTTACTAACACTTCCCACTACATCCTCCAGAGAGTGGAGCCCTTCTCCTCCCCAGGCACCCCTGTTAAAAGACTCAGCCAGCCAGGGACAGCTGTAGAACTGGAGGGTGGATATCAAATTGCATGCACCCTACCCAATAGCAGGATTGGCTGCACTCTAGCCTTGGCAAGCCTTTGTAAAACTCCAGGCTTTGGACTTCTAGAGGCATAAATCACAGCACTGTGCTAGTATAGAACCTTTCCCATAACTTATCATCAGGGGAAAACACCTATAAAGAAAGAAACAGGAAAAAGCAAGAAGCAGCCAAGGACAAACAGCACATTGCAACCACGCCTTCCAAAGACTGAGACTGGCATATATCTGGATGAGGACGCAGTATACTGGCACAGACAAGGCTGGAAATACCTGGAATGTACGTTTACCTTTGAAAATGTTCATCTAGCTCAACAGACCAAATGTACTTCTCTGTATGTTCACAGTGAATTTTTAGACTTCAAATCTCATGACAAAGTAACACTATACTGCAGCCAACACCTTCTATCTATCAACTACTGAGAAGCTCAACGGAAACCTCCATGCTCTGTCACTATGAATTCTGATTGTTACTTCTAACAATAGATCCCTACCACAAACAAGATCAGGCCTGGAAGCAAAGATTCAGGTCTAGAAAGCTAGAAGGTATTTCTTGGCTCTTCAAAGGCAAATGACTGCAGTGCCAGCCAAAATGGATAAACTGGACTCCACTGAAATTAAAAACATTTGCACTTCAAAGAACACCATCAAAAAGCTTGAAAGGTCAACCCACAAAATGAGAGAAAATATTTGTAAATCATATATCTATAATGGGACTTGTATTCAGAATGTATAAAGAACCCTTGCAATTCAACAATAAAAAGACAACCCAATTTAAGAATGGGGCAAAGATTTTAAAAAGACATGTCTCCAAAGATGACATAAACATGGCCCGTAAGCGCATGAAAAGATGTTCAACATCAGTAGTCATCAGAAACTGCAAATTAAAATTATGATAAGATACCACTTTTTATCTACTAAGACAGCAGAGATAAAAAGACAGTCAATAATAAGTGTTTCAAGGGTATGAAAAAATAGTGATCATCACACATTGCTATTAAGATGGCAAATTAGTGCAGCTATTTTAGAAAACAGTTCAGTCGTTCCTAAAAATGTCCAACACAGTGTTACCATATGACCTAGACATTCCACCCCCATGTACTCTAGTATATACCCAAGAGAAAGGAGAGCATGTTTACACAAAAACTTGTACATGCATGGATGTTTGTAGCAGCATTATTCATAAGTCAAAAAGTAAAAACAACTGAAATGTCCATCAACTGATACATGAATAAATGAGATGTGGCATACCTATACAAAGAAATATTATACGTGCATAAAAGAAATTAAGTACTGCCCTGGCTGGTGTGGCTCAGTGGACTGAGTGCCAGCCTGTGAATCAAAGGGTCACCCATTGGATTCCCAGTCAGGGCACATGCCTGGGTTGTGGGCCAGGTCCCTGGTGGGGGGGCACACGAGAGGCAACCACACATTGATGCTTCTCTCCCTCTCTTCCTCCTTCCCTTCCCCTCTCTAAAAATAAATAAATCTTTAAAAAAAAGAAATTAAGTACTGACACATGCTACGACATGCATAAAACTTGCAAACATTACACTAAGTGCAAGAATGCAATTACAAAAGACCATATATTGTATGATTCCATTAATACAGAATGTCTAGAACATCATAGAAATGAAGTAGGTTAGTGGTTGTCAATGGCTGGGGGTAGGAGGAGGAGGAAAGGGGAAGGAGAGTGACCACTAATGGTATGGAGTCTTTTGAGGGGATGATAAAAAATGTTCTGAAATTTGATAATGCTAGTGATTGCATGCTATGAATATACTAAAAGCCACTGAATTGTATGCTTCAACAGGGTGAACTTTATAGCATGTAGATTATACCCTTGGCTGGCTGTATACTGCAGACCCAAAAGTTTTGGGATAGAGCAGGAATCTTATAATCCTACTAGACTTTTTAATTCTACTAGATTTTAAAAGAGAACAAGTAGCTCTCACGGGAACGATACAATGTGGAAGGAACATCTATAAGGCCAATGCCATTTATTTGTGTGGCCAAATTCATTCTTCAGAGAATATGAAAGTTAAATTTGGTCTTGAGCGCATCTCTTATTCCAAGGAGTTTACCTATTTTCTCAAGTTGCAGAAAGGAATATATATATATATTTTTTTAAAGATTTTATTTATTTATCTTTAGAGGGGAAGGGAAGGAGACACGGAGAGAAGTATCAATGTATGGTTGCCTCTTCATGCATTCCCTGCTGGGAACTGGCCTGCAACCCAGGCATGTGCCCTGACTGGGAATCGAACTGTGATCCTTTGGTTCACAGGCCCGCGCTCAATCCACTGAGCTACACCAGCCAGGGCTATATTTATTCTTGCAGAAAGGAATATTAATTTGTAGAAAACCCAGGACAGACTCCTCTCAGCTCACCACTCAATAAACACACACCTCTTCCGAGTTAAGACAGAGCCCTTATCACAACACTAGCCATCTGTACATCTCACAATGGAGGCTCTGGGAAGTCCCCCAAAATTATCCCTCAGTATTGGAGGGACACTGAAGAAGGACCCAAAGAACATATCAGAGCCTTAAAAGAATGTTCTGGAATGCTTCTGTCATGTCAGTTGCAATCTAGGAAGTGGCAGCAGATTGGTCATACGGATACCCTGGATAAAGAGTGGCAGACAAGTTTGAGATAGGTAAACTCAGCCAGGGAAAACACCTCTGGTGCTCTCAGGTACCATCTGTCCATTTGCAGCTATAGAGTAAAAAGTAAGTTTTTATAATAGGTAATATTCGTACACAAGGCAATATTTAAAAGATACAAATGATATTCAATGAAAAGGAAGTTTCTCTCTCACTCCTGTCCCCAGTCATCCTATGCTTTTCCTCATAGGTAACCACTGGTACTAGTTTCTTAACTGTTCTTCCAGAAATGGTCTATACATTTAAGATCGTGCCTATTCTGCAGCTTGCCCTTTTCACTTAGTTTATCAGATAGCTCTCTACCTAGTATACGTACCTTATTCTTTTTTTATGGCTTCGTAAGATTCCATGATATGGATATACCACAATTTCTTAACCCTAGAATGAATTTTTATTATTAACATGTCTAAAGCTGAGACAAGATATAAGCTATCTATGGGCAGATACTACCCATGGATGTGTTTTGTGCAGCCATCACACAGGTTTTACCACGTGGATCTCAATATATTTCGCCATATGGGATGTGGTGGAAAGAGGGGTCCACTGTCCTCTCTTATAGTTCGAGGGGCATCACTGGGAACTAGTTGCTCTGCCAGGGAGTACAGTTCCCAGTTGCCTGGCAGCTGGCTACATCCACGGAACTAGGTTTCCCCCATTAGATTTGAGTGGAAGTGATTAGGGTTCCCAGTGTGAAGCTTTCAAAGGATGGGTATCTTTCCTCCCCACAATGCCTGCCTCCTCTGCCCGGTGGATGCTCAATGACTGGAACAGGGCTTCGGTGGTTGACCATCATCACCATGGAAAACTTGGGCTGCAAACCTTAGGCATGGCTTGGGGATGAGTGGGGCAATATCAAGAGTGGACAGAGGAAAGTTCCCACCCCACACAGTGGAAGAGAAAATATCCTTTTAAGGAAAAAAAATACCTTATGAAAACAACTGTTTCAACGAGAAAAAGTATGTTAGGGTCTAAAAAGTACTGGCCTCACAGTAGAATTTTTCTTACAAGAATTTCTGTAATAAAATGTGTTTGGGGCTATTAAGTATAGAGCTATAAAATCTAAACATCGCTGACCAAGTCCCGGATCTGACTGCCTCTAGATTTTGTACATTTGTCTCATTACTGACTTAGGCTATATTGCACACTTTTTTCTCAACCACAGCAGTTGTGTGGGACTAAGAGAGGATGACTGCATAACCTGGATTCGCTATTACAAAGGTGATCTCCCTTTTACATGCAGATCTTACATATTACATTAACTTATCTCTAGGGAAACGCATGCTTTAGGTGAAATGCCAGCGCCTACCCATACAGAGTCCTGGGACAGTCTGGATTCCAGTAAATCATTATGTTCACACTCTCCACAGGTATCAAAGTTAAAGCCAATTGTCTCACTCTGCCAAAGTTGACCTTATTCATCTTTATAGATTTACATTCTAAATCAGGCCTGTTAATTTTCTCCATAGCATGTTATCAATCTTCATAAATCTGGAGGCATTAATGCCACTCAATTCTAAACTATTTCCTTAAATCATATCCAAACCCACACAGAGTCTTTGGACTCACCTCTCTTTGGTCCCTACAGTCTTTTATCCTATTTGCTTCTTTTTTAAAATTTTAATTGTTGTTCAAGTACAGTTTTCTGTCTTTGACCCCCATCCCAGCCCACCCACCCAGCCCTCCCCACCTCCCTCCCATTTCCACCCCCCCCTTGTTATTGTCCATGTGTCCTTTACACTTGATCCTGCAAACCCTTCCCTTTCCCCTGAAATCCCCTCCCCTCTCCCCTCTGGTCACTGTCAGCCTGCTCTCAATTTCAGTGTCTCTGGTTATATTTTGCTTGTTTGTTTGTTTTGTTGCTTAGGTTCCTGTTAAAGGTGAGATCATATGGTATTTGTCTTTCACCACCTGGCTTATTTCAGTCAGCATATAATGCTTTCCAGTTCCATCCATGCTGTTGCAAAGGGTAGGAGCTCCTTCTTTCTTTCTGCTGCATAGAATATTTGCTTCTTTTTTAAAAAATATTTTATTTACTTATTTTTAGAGAGAGGGAAAGGGAGGGGGAAAGAGAGGGAGAGAAACATCAATGTGTGGTTGCCTCTCGTGTGCCCCCTACCAGGGACCTAAGCCCACAACCCGGGCATGTGCCCTGACTGGGAATCGAACCAGTGACCTCTTGGTCTGGAGGCCAGCACTCAATCCACTGAGTCATACAAGCTAGGGCTCCTATTTGCTTCTTGTTTGTGTAAACATCATCAGTCCATGTAACCACCATCTCATAATTTTCTCCATTTCCCCCTTTCATTCTTGCATCTTGGCATCTTCCCTCCATCCTATTTCTTCTGCACAGTATCACTACACTTTAGGCCACTCTGATTGTTTTTCACAATCCTGTAATTCTCATTTTTCAAAACATCAGCTTCACTTTATCTTTCCCTTTTAACTCAGGCCCAGATCTTGTTTCTGTACATTCTCTCTTTCTTAAGATTTTATTTATTTATTTTTAGAGAGGGGAGAAGGAAAGGACAAACAGAGGAAGAGAAACATTGATGTGCGAGAGAAACACAGATTGCTTGCCTCTCATGTGCCCCCAACCGGGGATCTGGCCCACAACCCAGGCATGTGCCCTGGCTGGGAATTGAACCAGCGACATTTCAGTTCTCAGGCTGGCATTCAATACACTGAGCCCCACTTGCCAGGGCTGTTTCTGTACATTCTCTACCCCTCTTTCCTCTATCTACCTTTCCTGACTCTCCTACTGTTACAGACAAGGTGGCCCTAGTAGAGTCTGTCTTAAGTGATAAAGTTGGCAGAAAGATGGGGCACTGGGGGCTGGAAGGACATGGACCCAGTGAAGTAGTAGGTTAGGTTAGCTGCCCTTATGGCTACCCTCACATCCCCAACTGCTTCAGAGAAGACAGGTCCAGAACCTCACTGGAAAAATGAAAAGGAGACAAGTAGTCCCTGTGGTTAGGCAAAAAGATGTAGCAACAGAAGCTGAGTGAGCCTTCTGAGCAGGCAATTCACAAAGAGAAGAATATTAATAGCAAACAATGATATGAAAAGCTGTGTAGTCTCACTGGGAATCAAGAAAATGCAAACTTTTGCCTATCATATTGGTAACAATCAAAAAGATGAACATTAACCGGTGCTGGCAAGGCTGTGCTTTCCATAGCACAGTTTAGCAACATATGTCTATACTTTGAAGTGTCTGTCTACGGCCTATGTCACAGCAACTCCAACTTGTAGGATTCAGCCCAAGAAAAGAAGTACGTGAGGAAGATATGCATACAAAGTCCTTAAAACCCTCTCCCTTGTTTATGATGTGAGGCCAAGTGAGATGAGTGGAGTAGTGTGGGAAAGAGAGGCTCATGAGTAGGAAGGGGGGAAGGAGGAAGGGAAATGAAGGAGAAACAGGGAAGGAAGGGGAGGAGAAGGAGAGGGAGAGGAAAGCTGAGGAGGAGGATGAAAAAGGGAGAGAGAGTGGCTCTGTGAAAAAGGATCAAGCAGAGCACACAGGAGGCAGTAGTGTATGAGCATGAGAGAAAAGTGTGGGGAAGGCCCTGGCTGGTGTGGCTCAGTGGATGGAGCATGGGCCTGTGAAGCAAAGGGTCACTGGTTCGGTTCCGGGTCGGGGCACATGCCTGGGTTGCAGGCCGGATCCCCAGTGGGGGACACATGAGAGGCAACCACACATTGATGTTTCTCTCCCTCTCTTTCTCCTTCCCTTCCACTCTCTCTAAAAACAAATAAATAAAATATTTTTTAAAAAGTGTGGGGAAGAGATAAGGAGAGGGAGAGGAAGACGGGGTGAGAGAAAATGCGCCATCGATGCGCCCTCGATTCTGGTACACACTTATCACACAGGTGTTAAAAGAAACGATGAAGCTCTCTATTATGACATAGAAAGATGGTTAATGGTAAAGGTCAGGATCTAGGACAGCAAGCATAGTGGGACCTAGTTGATCAAAACTGACATATAAACACAAGTGCAGCTGAGGGGTTACTACACGGGCATCATGGTTCTCACTGGGTGCACTATTCTGATCGATTTATACTCTACTTCACGCTTTCATAGTTTGTCAGAATTGACTACGTAACTTCTAGCAAAATGTAATACACTAAAATTCCACATAACTTAGATCCTTGTAATTTCCAATGAGAATTAACCAACACAGAATCAAATTAAGGAGTTGCAATGGTACCACCTGCTCTCTTCTATACGCGATCAATTTAAACTGCTCATTAAAATGTCACTTGGATAAAGCAGCACTGAAAAGACAAGGGAAGTAGGCTGTGAATGTAGATGTTACCCATCTAGCTGTTCTCTGGCATTTATCAAAAACCAAAATGCTTTTCCTCCTGAAGTCATAGCAACATTGGAGATATAAAAAGACGCTGTCGTAATTCAGGTTCTCCCAAAAGCAGCCCCTAAGACTAGGACTTGGGAACAGGTATTTCACTTGGGCGTGGGGAAAGTGAGACAGAGCAGGAGGGAAGATAGCCAAGAAGCAGCGTGTTAATGAGCAGAGGACTACAGCTGGCAACTGGGGCTCAGTCCCGTTGTGAGTCTTCCAAGGATGGTGGGGGACGAATCACAGAAGGGTACCACTGGGGGACCAAGGAAGTCAGGGGGCCTTATCCTCAGACTCCCTTCCCCCATCATTCTGCTGTGGAATGAGTGCCTATGGGCCAAACATCGTGCTATTTGGATTATATTTATCATCTCACCAAAACCCTACAATTCTGTGGACTATTGGCCCTATTTTACAGATTAGGAATTTGAGATGCAGAAAGATTAAACCGCTTGCTGAAAATCATATAGTTAATAAGCAGCTGAGAGAGACTCTGAGTGCAGTCTTGTCTCTTCCTCTCTAGAGTACAGTGTCATAAAAGCCCCAGCACATCCATTCCCCAAACACCTGGCACTCCTTCTGGGGTTACACAGAGAGATGTTTGCGTGTTTCCAGCCTCTCTCCTTGCAAAGAAAACATATTGAGACAGCTGCCCAGATTGTTTTAATCTTCTTGCATCAATACAAAAATCTCCTAGGTCATAATCCACCAGCCATGTAAAATTTTTATAGCATCATCATCCATGGCTACTCCCACTCCAAATACCAGTTACTATGAAATTATGCCAGAATTCGGATCAAAGTACTGGGGAGAAATTCAAGGCAAATTTTTATCTGATGAACTCATGGCACGGAGTCAAGTTTCACAGAGAGCTCCAGATCCTAGTATATTAAAAAAAAATTCTATAACTTTACTGTGAAGAGAGCACTTTATTAGAACAAATAAAACATGCTGAGCTCTGCCGGGACACAGAGGTCATGCTAATGTGTGAGCCAAGGAGTCTTTTCTTGCTTTAGTCGAAAAGATAATAATCTGAAAATCACTAGCATCTGAGGTTCCCTTGATTTAAAATGCACATGGATATTTAGAGGTTCAGGAAATCATTGTATTTATACCTTGCCTACATTAGGCAGTGGAAAGGCCCTTGCTGCTCTCAAAATAACACTTGGGATGGTGCTGTACCCTAGTACCTTCACTAAAGCAATGGCATGGTTCTCATCTGCTGTTCCATAGGTTCCCTAGGCTCCTATTTCACAGGGAGTCAGGAGAGCGGACAGGCCCCACAAACACCTCCCCTCCAAATCCAGCTCTACAGCCAGTGGCTCAAGAAAAAGTCCCAGCCCCAGAAGTCCTAAAGCAGTGCACCTGAAGGAGTCCTTGCCCTAGACCCCACCACCAACCACCTAACCATCAGTCAGATTTAAAAAGCAGAGTCCCCTTAGCATTAAACCTAAGAGGACACAGGACCTTCACCGCAGGGGCAACATACAGAAGATTCTGGCCAGGCATTTCTCATCCAGGTCTTTCGCAGAAGAACCACATAAGCCTCTGAGGAAATGACAGACAGGAATCTTATATACAAATTACCAGGGTACAGATAACAAGACCCCGGCCACGCACTCCGTAGGCTGTCTGGAGTTGAAGCATTTTTATCCTCTTGGTACAGGCTTTTGTAATTCTCGATCCCAAGCAAGTATGGGCAAGGCTCCAGACACATGTGATATCTATCTGCTTAGAATTGCTTTCCCGCCCAAGAATCTTACAGCAACGTACAGACCTTCCTGGGATGGGACACAGCCAGGTCTGCTCATTCCCGGGGCTCACCAAGGCCTCTGTGGCAGCTGCCCATCCACTAACTCCAATAGGAAAGGGAAGGGCTGGGGCACAAAGGGGCACTTCACCTGGCACACTGGGCTGGAAGACTTTATTCAGATCCAAGGAGGAGGCTCTGGAATGGGTTTTCTGTGGCCGCGGTGGCGGGGTGGGAGGGTCCTCGCCCCTTTTCATGGCCTCTTCTATGGAGGTGCTAGAGTAAGATCTGCAGCAAAATAAGGGAGGGTCAGAAAGGAGACAGCAAAGCTTTATTCTCTGAAGTTGGGTTGAAATGGAAAATACCCACAAAAGTCAAAGGGACTGCAAAGGACTGACAAGCTCGCAAAGCAACCACGAATTCTACTGTCCCCTGGATGCCCTTATCTGCCATAAGGCCCAAACCCCAATCGTGAATCAGAATCTTTTTTAACTTCTTTGCTCTTATTACACCTTAGACCTACATTTTCTGAAAAGGAACACTGTCTGTGAATTGAAATCTGTTTCAACTGGAATTATTAATAAAATAGCATGTAAACCCTTCCACTTAGGTACTTCCATATTTTAGCAGAAGGGCTTCGTGATATTAACTGCTTACAGAACTTTTCTCCTGTTTATATGCAAATGTGATGACAGGTACATAAAGAATTGGGACAGATAAGTTGAGAGTAAGAATCAAATATTCAAGGGAATATGCCACCAATGAAATTCGGGAAAGGAAAGCACACAACAGTCAGGCTGAGAGGTCTAGTTTTTCTTACCATGAGAAATACGGGTTTTGGGAAACTTGCAAAGCAAAAGCTTCCTCTTAACTTCCTCCTTCAATCTGTGACAAGGCAGTAGCTACATAGGCAGCAGCTACATAGGCAGCTTCTGAGATTGTAACTCCAATAATGACATTTAAGGAGAAATAAACTAAATAACTTGCCAAGGGTCACACAGCTAGCAAGTTGCATGGGTTTCATTCAAACTGTAGTCCATGTCTGTTTCCAAATTCCATTTAAAAAAATGTTCTCATACTGCCTGAATTAGGGGGGAAAACCTTTTGGTGGTAGCAGCTACACTATTTATTAGAGACTATTTATCTTCTAAATTAATTCCATTCAGTACATAATTCTATTGCTTGGTGATAGGTTTGTGGATGAATTTCCAATATGATTTTTCTAAGAAGTGATGTGCACATCTATTCTATTCAGCATCTTAGCCAACTTCATGTCAAAGAAGAAAATGACCTTTGAGTCCGTGGTATGTCCTAGGGATAAATGAACCTCAGAAAACTGTTCTTAGTATTTAGCTATTTAGAGCAGCACTTACGAAATTAGAATCTATCCATTTCCATTATGTAACTTCAGTTCTTGGTAAAGCTCGTTTTCACACAGCAAGTTTTAATTTTCCTGAATGAGTTCTTCCAGGTTTGTTGGTAGGGGTGTTCTGTTTGTCATGCAATATTTCAGTCTTTAATAAAGCCACCACAATGGCATGTGATGTGCTCTGGGGTGGTCCCTATAACACAGCTGGCAAGACAGGCAAGGCAAAGGTACACAGGGACTAGCAGGAGGAACGTTCTAATACTTTCAAAAAAAATAAGAGGGAATCCATCTGAAAGGACCACAAAGTTTTCAAATGGGAACTCTTGATTTAAAAAGGAAATCAGAGATCTTAGCTAGAAATTAAAAGAATGTTCTATGCCACATAAGTCATTCCATTTTATTTCCATATATACCCAGTGTATTTATATTTTGTTATGGAAAGTTAACTGAATATCATATAAGGGATACTGAAAAACCGTGGCTGCAACCAATTAAAATATAAATGTGCAGGGAATCAAGAAAATGATGAATGTAGTAGTGTTAGAAAGGTGATTTTCTGTCTTTCCCTTACATTTCTACAAAGCTTTCTTACTCTAAAAAGGAGGATAATGATGATTTGATTCTCTTGGTCTCAGTCAAGACCCAGTTGGGAGTAGTGAAATAAAAACATCCAAATTAGACCAGCAGACCAATTCCTAAAAGAATAATACATAAAGTTTAGAAAGTAAGATTAATGATAGAGTATGTGATGATGAGATTTGGTAGTTTCACTTGCTTTGCGAAAGAGAGAGGAAGTCAGCAGAAGAGAAAACTGTGAGGTTCAATTTACGGTTAACATGGAACACAGAAGCAAATTTCTGCAACTCAAAGGTTTTTCCTACTACGAGGGCAGATAAATTGTTGCTATCCCTACATCTTAAAGCCAGTACAGACCAATTTGTAAAATACCCATTCATCCTTTTTAAAAAGGGATGAGTAAGTGTGGTAACCATACAGAGAAATAATGACTATGCCTTTTTTCCTAACAAAATGAACTAGTGGATCTATTGTTTTTAAAAATATGAGTGTCGATAGCTTTACCTTCTATGAACAAGGACACAAAACCCTCATTTAAAAAATCCAGACATAAAAGATACACTATGGAGTACCTCTGATTTACAAGAAAAACAAGATTTCCTTAAATATCAGTGTTTCTAAATATGAACAGATTTAAACTCACTTTTTCAGGAAGGTGTCTAGTAGTCAAAGGAGGAAAAAAAGGCACTGAGAACCAAAGGAAAACTTGGAAAAAGACACACGTACTGTCTTATCTTACACTGCAGTCTACTGGTGAAGAGGGGTCCCAATACCATCTTCTCCTTTTCGTGTTCTATTGGCTCTATTAGTGTTTCTGTGTTTGTCCTTGCTCCTCCCTTCTGTTGTCTGATGGCAGCCACAGCTCTGCTTCCCTGTCTCTCCCTCTTCTGCTATCCGCTAGAGATTGAAAAACCATAAAGCCATGAAGAGGCTCTAAGATAGGACGAAACAGACCATAAGTACTGCTTACCTGAAACTTCCTGCCTCATTGGAATCACCATATGCATTTCATTTCCCAACTCTAGATTTGACCACAGACTTCTTACTTCTTGGTCTTTATTTTGTCATGATAGTCAATTTCAGTGTTAGTTACCTTTTATCAGTATTTCCTTCTTTCCAAGGCTACTTCTCTCTACTTAT
>PVKM010038428.1:0-14128 GCA_004027735.1 Carollia perspicillata
ACATGTGGTGAGACTCACACAATGCCTGAAACAGAGTCACAGCCAAATGGACTGCTTGTCCCAGGAAAGGGAGTTACTCTTCCAGAAGGTCACAGAATAGAGTCAAGTGCTGGTCTGCTACGGGAACGTAGGTCTGGTGGAATTCAAGGACTGGTGGTTGCTGGCTCTCAGCATGTGTGTACAAATGCATCTACACCTGCTTGACTGACTCTGGGAGTTGCCACTGGTGGCTTCCAAAGTGTGTTCACAGAGGCAGCTGCCGTTGGTTCATAGGCTAACTTTAAAACTGGTCCCGTGGCTTTGTGCTACCAAAGCTACAGAAACACCCATCTGTTTCTAAGTTTATGGGAACTTTTAAACATTTTCAATGTATTATTAAAGAACAAGTTGAAAACTGCCAAAAGGAAGAGAGGAAGCCAGGCAGCATTGAGGACATTTGAACGAGTCAGATCTGGATGGGGTCTCAGCAGACTTTGAGTCCTGGCTCATAGTCAGGCCTGTCCTCATATTTGCAGTGTCCTGAGCAATAGCACACACCTTGGTCCACACGCTGCAAGTCAGAGAGGTTACATACTGTCTAATAAAGAATGAAGTGCTCCAGTCAAATACGCCCTAACAACATTTTTAAATATATTAGAAAGCTGTGGTTTTATATAACTGAAAGTTTGCAAACTATTAAAGGTGCTCTGTGTATGTGATAAAGAACCAGGAATGTTTGGGTGTATCACAAAATCCACACACAATTAAATAAATTTTTATATATTTTTCTATAAAAAATATTTTATTTCCTTTATTTCAGCAAAATTACTAATTATGTTCTTACAACCAAGCTTTTTATATTTGTTCTGTTACAATGATCCAAAAGAGTGAAAATAAAATGTAATTACATTCAAAGTATATAAGCTAGATTATGTTTTCATCAAAATGTAACTTCATGTAAATATACAACAATTTTTTAAATAAAAAGAAAATACCAATTATAATCAATGAATCTAACATTTTTTAAACAAGATCAGGCGATGATTTTTTTGTTTTGCATTTTTAAAAAATCTTAGCGAATAATTTATAAAAAGTAAAAAAGTAAATAATTTAAATTTTATAGTTATTCTCTGTTCTAGAATTCAATGTCCATCTAGTTGCCAAGGGGGAGAATCATTATGTCTCGCGCACCTACATGTCTGCAGACTTCACAGTGCTGCACATTGTTGGAAACTGCAAGACATTGTTTGGCCACAACTTGTGAATGGAACACGGAGAAAAACAAGGAAATGAACACCTGGATCTAATGGAAAATAACATTTTATTGCACAATTTTATTGTATTCGTGTCACATGTGAAGGAGGATGCGACAAGTTAATTACCTGGGCTTTTCTCTGACAGAAGAAGTTCTGTTCAAAACACTCCATGCTCTGAAACTTTGTTCATTTCTGGTACAGGCAGAGACACAACCCAAAACCCTCCTGGCATTTTAACACATTTACCTTTGTTTCCAGGGTATAGGTAGAGGTAAGGAGGGTTCCTCTAATTCACAATTATTCTACTCTATAACATTGTGACAAACACCAAATTAGTGAATATTCCACTGTTGCTCTCAGAAAAATACAGGTTTAAGTTCCTGTGAGCCTCTGGTCACATTAGTCAACCAACCAATCAAAACCTTGTTGTCTGTGTGTTTCTTTTTAAAGACATTTTATTTGATACCTACTGTTGCTTCATTAACAGTGAACTCATTGCCAACAGCAACTAACCCGTGCTTCTGTAAGGGAGCTGATCTAGCAAAGTAATCTCCTCAGACACCCCGTAGCACGTTTGTGCTAGAAACACTAGATGGCGCTCCAGAACAGCATGCGGGGGCCACTTTAAACAGCACATCCCAGCAAAAACACAAAATGTGGCACTAAATAGACTGTGCAAAGGACACTTGTTTACAGTATGAGAGCTGGAAGAAAAAGGCACTGTCGTTTTGTTCCACTTGAACTGGGCCCAGGTGACTCAATTTTTTAAAATCCATGAGTGAATATTAAAGTGCCACAAGTATTCATTTGGGGGTGACAAATAAGTTTTAATGAGTATGTGAATTTATAAATACAGGACCTGTGAATAATGAGATCTAAATGATTCCTCTGGGATTTGAGTATCGTTTGTCAAAAGAGTAAACATTGAAGGTTGTGGGTTACAATAGACCTGCCCCAGCTGAGCACCGTTGCTGAGTGACAGGCGTGTGTCCATGTGCCCTGGACCTGTGTGTGTGCTGGATAGGGCCCCTCTTGCCTCAGCTAAGGACAAAACCGTTCAATGTTTCAAATACAAATTTTGGCCAGTTTTGATCAACTCTCTCCTCGTGAATTTCTTTCCACCACTGGGGAGCAGCATTTCAGATAAACATGGCTAGTGATTATCTCACAAAATTCCCTGAAATGAAGCAATCGCACGCCAGCCAGCCAACCAGAGAGGCATTTTCTTTTATCTCTAAGATCTTATTCATGTTTTTCCAAAACGATCCGGAAACAGAAATGGAATGGGAAAGTCTGCTGTGGGAGGCTCCACATTGGTCAAAAGCAGGATACGGAAATTAAAGACACCCAAAATTAGAACAAGAGAAATGCCACCTCAGCTTCGACTACTGGGATACACTACTTTTAATATTTAACTATTACAACATTTTCTACCTTGAAAATATAAAACACTTCCTATTAATAATTCCAAACCCTTTAATATTTTCTCTACTTCTGTAAATAGGCTCCTAAACTTCTCTTCAGCACACCTGATGCTGCTCACATCAGACCACCCAGGCTGGCACAAAAAAAATAATCTGCATGATATTTGACATATTAAATGCTAGCAAATATTATCTTTAGCACCAAAAATGTATATTCTGTAAAGTTGATCAGGTATTTGTCTCACGCCCCATATCAAATCTTAACCAAGTTCAGGAAAAGCGTCTTAGGAAGGTTTCCACGTGTTGGTCACCAACTCCCCCACTCCTCTCAATGGTTTGTAATATTATGTAGAACAGCTAATACTCTACTAAAATATTTTAAATATCTCTATGTACATAATTAGCTTGACACTCTAAATATTAAGTACACTGTATAAGAAAAAGACTGTCATATTTTATTTCAAAAACAATGTGATTTCAAGTCATTAAGAAAATGCCTAAACTTATCACTAACACCTGTTTTTTAGAGTATCATTATTTTAGAATTACACTACTAAATTGGCTAACCCTAAATGTGTCTTGAGATGTACATGATATATATGAAAAATATCTATTGCTGTATAGTACATGTATCAGATATATAAGTAAGAGAGAGAGAGACAAAGAGAGAATATATGTTTTAATAGCTTTTATTGCAGTGAATAGATGTGGGACATATCATGAGGAAATTATCACCTCTAGTGAACAATGATATCAAACATAAAAATGAGCAGGCCCCCATGCTTTTCAGCCAGCCTGTCCACACACCAGCCAGCCAAAACCAATCTCCATTCGGACGGCGACCCTCCTCCACTTCCCCGAGGTGACAGAGCCCTTCCCACCAGCCCGCTGATTTCCCAGAAGAAATCAGAAGCAGTACAGGGAGTGCAATCTCATTCTAGACATTTCTTCTAAGAACACACGGAGGTCTATGGGGGACCTCCCGTCTTCTGCCTGGCAGGCAGGCCGTTTCCCCTTGACATATGCTCCCAGCGCCTTCTGGAATGGACGTGGCCTTCAGTGGGAGTGTTACTCTGTGGGGTCAGATGACCAAATGACTACGGAAATTCACAGGAGGAAGGACTTTTAGAAGAGTGTAATCACTGCAGTCAAAGATGAGAATGTGGTAATACTTATGGTTATTTGCAGAAGAAAGGAAAGACAGGCACTTTAGACAGCTTAAATTGAAAGGAGTAAATTTTGTATGTTCAATAATTAATTGAAATTGCTGCAAATTGCTGGGTCTTGAAATTTGCAAAGCCATCGTGTCTGTGTGACCAGAACACTGTGCTACAATGCAGGACATCTATCCAGACTCGGAGCGGCCCCGCCTCCTGTATTTACGGCGAGGCCCCAGTTCCCACACTTGGAATTAAATAATCCCACTCTCGGCGGTGCCCCTTGCTCTAACCATCTGTAACCCCATCAATAAAGTGCCACTGTACCCGAAAGAAGCTTTTTCCATATGTGCTTGAAATGATAGGCATTTATTTGATTGAATTTAAATTATTTAAACTTTTCAAAATATGTGAGCAAAAACATAAAATTAGTAAAAGTTTGGTTTGGATAACCTTTGAGGACATTATGCTGACTGAAATTAGCCGGTTGTAAAGGACAAACACTTTCTGATTCCACTTCCACGAGGTGCCTACGGCCATCAAATTCACAGAGACAGAAAGTAGACGTGGTTGCCAGGGGCTGGGGAGGAGCATGGAGAGGTGTAGTTTGATGGAGATGGAGTTTCAGTTTGGGAAGATGAGAAAGTTCTAGAGACAGGTGGTGGTGATGGTGAATACATTAACACCATTGAACTGTACATAAAATGGTTACTATTTTTAAAACATTTTTCTTCACAAGAAAAAAATGGTTTAAATAATAAATTTTATGTTATACGTATTTTGACACTATTCTAAAAATATTTTTTTGAAAACGCCCCACATGCACACACACTGCATTTTAGCAACATAAACAGTGTTTCCCAAGTCACCAGAGAGAGTCCAGTATCAGGTGTCTGCCAGTAGAGGGCAGGCTACAGATGTGGTGAAAGGGCCCAGTCCCCACTCTGACAAGCCCTGCCTGTCTTTTCCATCTATGAAGAAATGCAACTACTGAGCCTAGATGTAGCATGTAACAAATAGAAACTCGGGTGAGCAACTGTTCCCGGGAGGCTGCAGCGCTCCTTCCACCAGTTGCTCGGCAGTGACGTGAGCAACCTCATGACACTGAATGAGGCTCCAAAGCTGAGGACTTGTATCCCTGGAGGGTTTGTTGCTCAAACAGAAGCCAAGAAGTCAAAGGTGCTACGCATTGGCGCTTGCATTTAAAATGCCCTCTTGGTTTGCACAGCGGTCTTCAAAGTGGCCTTTGGTTCCATCCTCTCCCTCCATGCCTTCCCACAGTTGACACCTGTCTGTTCCACATTCTGTGCTTTCCATGATTTCACTCTCTGGCAGGTGTGGGAAACGGGTCAGGGACTGAGTCCCTGCTGTTAAATCAGGAGCAGATCTGTTACAGCTTTCAGGGAGCAACTCGGATCAACTCTGAATGTCACAAAGCACCGCCACATGCACACAGCAGAGCTCAGACGTGGCAGTGGCTTTGAGAGAAACTTTGAAGCACAAAGATTTTTTTTTATTTTGATGAAGTGTAATTTATTATTTGTTTTTTTTGTTGCATCTGCTTTTAGTATATCTGAGAATTCTTGGAAAAACTCCAATGTCATGAAGATTAACCTCTATATTTTCTTGTACAAGTTATAGTTTTTGCTTTTACAATTAGGCCTTTGGTCCATTTTGAGTTAATTTTTCTACATCAGGTCTGTCCGGAAAAAGTCCACCTATTGTTAATATAGCAAGAACGGTTTGTGCGACATCCATGTAACCTGGAAGCCCAGGAGAGTGGACTGGAATACACATGTGTGAACAATGATGACTTCACTGTACTAGTCAGTGGGGGGTGGTAGACACTGCTGAGTGAGCATGTGTACTGTGTGGCCTTTGCATTCAAAATGACTGAGCGAGTAGAGCAACGAATCTGCATCAAATTTTTCATCAAGCTTGAACATTCCTTTGCAGAAACTATTCAAATGATTCAGAAGGCTGCAGCTATGGGCAACTGATGATTGGCAGCTTCATCACGACAGTGTGCATAACAGCTCCTGCAGAGTTTTTTGGTGAAACATCAAATCACCCAGGTGACTCAGCAGCCCCTAGAGCCCAGATTTGGTGCCCTGTGACTTCTGGCTTTTCCCAAAACTAAAATCACCTTGGAAAAGGAAGAGATTTCAGACTGTTGATGAGATTCAGAAAAATATGGCAGGGAAGCTGATGATGATTGGGAGAACTGTGTGAGGCCCCAAGGTGCCTGCTTTGAAGGGGACTAGGGCATCATTGTCCCATGTACAATGTTTCTTGTATCTTGTCTCTTTTTCAATAAATGTCTCTATTTTTTGTATTGCATGGCTGGATACTTTCTGGACAGAGCTCATATAGTATGAGGTAAGGGTCTAACTTTATTCTTTATCATGTAACTATCCAGTTGTCACAGCACCATTTGTTGAAAAGATTACTTTTTCCCCAGTCAGTGGTCTTGTCATTTTTGCTGAAAATCAATTGACCACAGAAGTGAGGACTGACTTATAGACTCTCAATTCTATTCCGCTGATCAATCTACCCTTGTGCTGATACTACAGTGTCTTCACTACCAGTGATTTTTGGTAAGTTTTAGTTAGTTTTGAAATGTGAATCTTCCTATTTTGTTCTTTTTAAGGATTGTTTTGACTATTCTGGATATCTTTCAATTCCACGTGGAGTTTGGGATCAGCTTGTCCATTTCTACAGACGAGAGAGCAGAATCCCGACAGAGGTGGTGCTGAGTCTCCACGGCCATTGTGAGGACTATGGCCACCTCAACACTGTCAGGTCTTCCAGTCCAAGAACATGAGAGCTTCTCCCATGTAGTTACACTTCCTTGAATGTCTTTTAGCATTAGTATTTTAGTTTTCAAATCATGAGTTTTGCATTTCTTTTGTAAAATTTATTCCTGCACTGACAGGCATGGCTCAGTTGGTTGAGCATCACACAGTAAAGCGAAAGGGCGCTGACTCGATTTCTGGTCAGGGCACATGCCTGGGTTGCAGGCCAGGTCCCTGGCTGGGGGTGTGCGAGAGGCAGCCACACATTGATGTTTCTCTCGCACATCAATGTTTCTCTCCCTCTCTTTCTCCCTCCCTTCCCCTTTCTCTAAAACTAAATAAGTAAAATCTTTAAAAAATTTATTCTTAGGTATATTATTCTTCTGATGCTATCATCAGTGAAATTGTTTTCTTAATTTCCTTTTCAGATTATTCATTGCAAGTGCCTAGAAATCCAATTGATTTTTAAATATCGATCTTGTATCCTTCAACCTTGCTAAGCTCATTTATTACTTCTAATAATTTTTAGTGGATTCCCTGGGATTTTCTATATACAAATCACTGATTTTTATTATTTTTTTATTTAAACAAGCATTTCTATTGTGTATACTATTTACCAGGCACTGTTTTAAGCTCTCTGCAAATATGAGCTCATTTAATCTCCTTCACAATCCTCTGAGGCAAGATTATTTTTATCCTTTCTTTGCCTGTCCATCCGAGGTCAGGGCACAGGACCGTGAAGCTAATTTCCAGTTCATCCTCTCCTTCAGCCCTGTGCTCACCGAGCAGAACTCAGCCCACTGTAGCTGCTGCATGTGGGGTGTTCAGCGTTTGTTCCCCTTCCTGCCCTCCCACAGTTGAAATGTCTGCCCTTCGGCCCATGCAGGATTTATCCTCCTCTAGAAAATCAAGCCCTGTGCAGCTTGGTGAAAAGAGCTTCGTGTTGACAGAGACATGTGTGTTCTAAAACAGGCTGGGTTTTACTGTATCACTTTAGACTTGTTACTTCTTGGGGCCTCTCTGCCTTCATCTATCTGCAAACCAGCGACAGTTTTGCTCTTCTGTGATCTCAGAGCTGTGATGTGAGCTGCCAGAGCACAGGACAACGCAATTTAGGAGGCGCCCTGGCCACTTTCTGGTCGTGCACAAACCACACCAGGACCCTATTTTGGCCCATCAGGAGCATAAAAACTCTCCATACTTTCAAGATGAATCAACATATTTGGAGATATTATGCAACCTGCCGTAGGCTGCCAGCTAGGGCTTGGCAGAGCTAGGCACGGACCCTTCCCTCCAACACTGAACACCCCTGTGAAATACTTACGATTCTTGTTCACCATGCATTTCCATTTTCTAATTAGCTCTCATGCTGAGCCCAGCCTGCAGGGAGCCAGAGGCTGAGACTTGGGCCAGTATCCTGCTCAGGAGGCGCAGGGAAGGACTCATCAGAGGCAGCTTCTGCTGCAGGTACAGTGTCCTGACTCCCTCTGGTGGCCTCTCTCCTCCATGCAAACCTGCATCTCTAAGGGACAGGTGAAGAGATACTGCAAGTAAAATACTCCAGCTGCCTTATTTATCCAACAGCACTTGACACCGAAGGATTTCATGATAGCACAGAATTCCTTGTGCTCCTGAAGTGAGTGAAGTGAAAAGGTTTGGTGCGGGGGTCCAAGGCAGGACGGGGGGCAGGAGCACGGGGTTGCAGGGGAGACATTGTTTTCCTCTGAAAGCTGCCTGCCATGGAGGATTAAAGGACAGGGTTTGCATTAGGGCAAGACTTAAAAAGTTGAGGAGGATCATATCAGTCAGTCATAATCACCAATGCTACACATGTTTATTCATGTTGCATCCGTACACTGACCGTGCTCGGAGCAGGGAATCCAGAGGCAGCACTGGCTGCCTGGTGTGGCCACACACCAGGCACTGTTGGAAGCCCTGATGTCACTGTGCCACGTTTCATCCTCTCAGGAGCCCTCTGTGATGTGGGCATCAGCATCCTCCCCAGTCACCAACACGGCCGGAGCCACAGAGCAGGCAGGTGTTCACACCCAGGCCTCTGTCCCAGCCACCTGAAAACATGCAGCTTCCAGTGTGACAAGGACACACAGGAAGCAGTATGACAGGGCAACTTGGAGACCACAGTCCCTTGAGGAGTACTTGTCTGACTTTAGTTTATCAGCTCTGATGAGAGACACCGTGCAGTTTCCAGATAAAAGCAGTTTTAGGCACACACAAGGGATATTCAGAACGGTGTGTTGGGTTGACAGTCTATGTTCCCCCAATTAATATGTTGACACCTAGCCCCCCGTTTCATGGTCAGGAGGTGGGACCTTTAGGAGGTGATGAGGTCACGAGTATGGAGCCCCATGATGGGATTAGCACCCTTATAAAAGATACCCCAGGGAGCTCCCTGACCTCTTCCTCCGTGTGCGGGCACAGGAAGAAAACGCCATCTATGAAGTCGGAAGAAGTCTCTCACCAGATGCTAAACCTGCCGCTGCCTCGATCCCAGACGTCCAGACTGTGAGAGACAAGTATCTGTTGCTCGTGAGACCCCCAGTCTACGGCCTTCTGCACTGTCAGCCTGGAGGACTCAGACCGCGGTCAATGCGTACGGAACACACTTCGCAAATGTCAGGTTACCACATTTTGTCATCTATAATGTGCATCTCTAATGTGAAAGTTTGGCACAAATTTTCAGAAAAAAAAATCCTTTGTTTTAATGTTTGTAATTCAATTATTTATTTTTTAATATCTGTTTTTTGTGTTATAAAAGAATTTTTGCATTTATTTTTAGCATAATATGGTATATGAAATTTTATATAACAAATAATTATAAAACACAAGAACAGATACAAGGTATTTCAGATACTACCCATATATAATGTGCATCCTTATTTTCCCCTCAAAAATTTGGGCAAAAAAGTGAGCACTAGACATGGTAAAATATGGGTAACTAGAAAAGTTGGCAGAATTCGGAGAGCTAAAGGCTCTACAATCTACTTTGACTGTTTTCAAAGCACAAATTGTCTCCCCGTTCACTTGCGCCTCTGTCTTCCGTGCATGTGACTGGTGGACGAGCCCTCACTCCACCAGAGCCGACTCCTCGAGAGGCTGACACAGGACAAACACCCCACGGGAACCGTGTCAGCAGGTCTCCGGGCCTGTCATTCCTCAATGTCCGGGTGGGTTGGGGCCTTATCTGCTTTGCTTGGGGCTCAAGATTTGAGTGTAGGATTGTATACGAAGTCACTTACATGTTCAAAAAAGTAAAGAGCAAGCCCTGGCCAGGTTCACTGGAGCATCGCCCCGCACAACAAGAAGGCTGCGGGTCCGACTCCCAGTCAGGCCGTGTGCCTAGGCTGCAGCTTCCGTCCTCTGCAGGAGCACGTGCGGGGGCAAGCAGTTGATGTTTCTCTCTCACATCAGTTTTCTTCTCTCTCGCCCATCCTCTCTCTCTAAAAGTGATGAAAACATATCTTCGCGTGAGGATTTAAAAAGATTAAAGAAGAAAACCTAAATACCGTAGGAGGAGAGCGGTCCTCATAGTAGCACCCAAGGACCAGGGAAGTGGTTAGAGATCCGGGTTCCTGCGGGCCCCAGACCCACAGCATGGCAGTGTCTGGGGTGGGTGTTCAAATGGCCCCCAAGTGATGTGGGTGCGGTGAGAGCTCGAGGACCACGCCCCTGAAGACGGCAGTGTGAAGGCGCAGGGGCCCAGCGAGGCCTCTTCATTATGGCTGGATCAGAGGTGGACCCCAGAGACAAGTGGGGAGACCCTGACAGGAGTTTAGGGTCGATTCTGAGAGTGTGAATGTGGAGCTCGGGTGGAGGAAAAGGGCATCAGGACATTTTAATAGCAGAGGTCTGGGACAGCACCTGAGCCCTCACTGAGGCAACCAGTCCCCAGCCATTCTCCCTGCAGCTCCAGGAGCAGGGCTTCTCTACCTGCCTTCTCCATCAGTCATTTCTCACTTTCTCTCAGTCGGTAATAGAGCATTACGCTGGGTTCACCCTTTATTTCATTATTCTCTCCGGGTTCTCTCCTTTAGTGACCCCATTCATCTCCTAGCTGCCCTCATCACCTCTGCGAGAAGGGTAACAGCCTCCTTCCCCAGCCCTCACTCCCTAAAGGTGCGTCCGACCTTGTTTTCCTGCTGACATTTCCACTTCCATTTAATCTGTACTTTTAAGCTTTCTGGCAGTAGCTGCTACTTATTCCTAACTACCCATTTTTCTTTTCTTCTGATAAAAAGAGCCCATGATTTGCAGCTGGGCACCTGGCCAGAATAAGTAGTACATTCTCAGCATCTCTCGCTGGTTGGTGTAGAATGTTGGAGTTGGTAAATTCAGGCCAGTGAGATAAAAGCAGAGATGGCAGCTTCTCAGAACCGTATACCCTTTACCCCATTTTCTTCATCCTTTTCTTCTTCTTGCTAGATGGAATGCAGATGTGATGGCTAGATCTGCAGCAATCATTGGGGGTTATGAAGTAGCCATGGGACTGGAGGCCAAAGATGGTTGGGCAGGTAGATAGAAGGAGGCTGGACCACTCAGCCCTGGACTAACTACTGGGGTTTCTTGTTCTTTTCTGCCAAATCTCAGTGTGATCAGTGCATGTTTCAGCTGTGAGCAGGGCACTGTGACATCACAGGGGAGGTGCCATGAGAAGACAGACATGGACTCCTCATCTGTTACTCTGAGACTGTTGTGCATACTGTTTGCCCAAAAGAGAGCAATGAATAAAAGTCTAATCCCAGCTGTCTTGAATATCCCCATATCTTGAAGCTCAACCCCACCTCTGGGCCTCTGATCACAAAGATGCGAGGATTACAGATTACTGTAGTTGATAGAAGATATGGAACCTTTGCCTTTTTAGCAAAAGGGTCCCAAATTATTTTGAGCTATGTCGGACAATAATTCAATGGCTCATGAGTGAAAGCTTGCAGAAAACTAGAAATTTGCAAAGTGACAAACTGGCATGTAGCCCCAACCACGTGTGTGCTCACAGTCAAGTTGTTCTCGAGGGGTCCCTGGTACTGCTCATGCCTAACTGCTGGGCCCAGCCACAGTCTCGGGTGACAATGAAGTCGGACTAACTCATTGCCAAGCTTGATTACGCTGCAGACTCTGTGTTTATTGCACAGAGACCACAGTCATCGTCTGGAGAGGCGTGAGTACCTGCTTATAGCATTTAGAAAAGTAGAAGGCGCTTAGCCCACAAGGCATCTAAAAGGCCAAGACAATTTTCTCCATGTGGCAAGTGGAGAAACTGAGAGGCAGAGAGGCTCCAGTGACTTCCCACAGGCCATGCCGGCCTTCCCCTCACAAGTGGAACACTCACGTGGGGGTGCAGAGAGCACTGCAGTACAGTGAAACCATCCTGGTCAGCGCGTCCACGTCCACTCCGGGGCAACGCTGTCAGTCAAA
This sequence comes from Carollia perspicillata, assembly GCA_004027735.1. Lineage (NCBI taxonomy): Eukaryota > Metazoa > Chordata > Mammalia > Chiroptera > Phyllostomidae > Carollia > Carollia perspicillata. Next base: position 12,042 of record PVKM010038428.1, read on the forward strand.
CTCTGGCTTCCGCGGCTAAAACTGGAGGGTGCAGTGTCTCTTTTGTTCCCATGGTCACATGCAGGATACCATTTCCAATTCCCTGGGCCCTAGGAGAATGGGATGGCTTCTTTTTCCTGATTTTACTTTCCCTCCTCAGCATAACGTTCCATTTTCTGTTTTTTATCTTTCTGAATTTTAGATTTTATTTTATGCATCTTAGGCCAGTGTCAATGGTGATAACTATTGGATAGTGGAGATCTGGAAACCCATCTAGACCTAGGACTTTAATTCTTAGAGGAATAATTCCCTTTTATATGTGCTTTTGCTATAAGCTCTGTATTTTTAGATTTAACATTATAATGCAAAAAAAAAAAAATCCAAAGACCTTGATCATGCAAGATGGACTCAGTGGAGGGCCTTGGCGATCCTTTCCTGGGTGCAGATAGCTGGCGGCCTGACCCTTCTGTGCCGGAAGCTGCAGGTCTGAGGCAGGATGGCGGCCTGGCTGGGTCTTGGTAGAGCCCTCTTCCAGGCTGCAGACAGCCATCTGCTGACTGTGTCTTCACATGGTGGGAAGAGCTAACGTCCCATTCTCTTCATGACAATTTACAGCTTTCTTATACATTTTGCTCAAACAACTCTGTCTTATAATCCACATTTTCCTCTCTTATGGGCAGAAGGTTTTTTGTGCTCACATACATAAAACCACACCTAGACGCAAGTTCTCTGCAAGTATATGTCCGAGGTGCTACCCTAACAAAACCATACATTTTCACTGAAGTGGGGGTTAAGAACAGGAGAGATCTGTATTAAAGGGTTTTGTAATGGCTGGGCAATCTACCAAATTTTTTATTGAGTTGCAGCATCTTATAGTACAGAAGTAACAACACATGGGTTTGTTCCCATTTGAGAGTGGCATGGTTTACCTTGGCGTTACTTAAGGTTATTTGCCCACCCAATAAGCAATTCCAGTATCAGAGTGCATGCCAGAAAAAAATGTGCAAAGATCCAAAAGGAGATGTATAAGATTATTCACTGAAGCAGTGCTTATGAGAGTGAAGAAGTAGAAACAACTTAAATAAATCCATCAACAAAAATAATGAGAACAGAATTTGATATGAATATATAAGAGGCCATTTCAGAGTCATGGAAAAGGAAAGAACAGAATGTGTGTGAGCACGCACACATATGCACACGTTCACACAGTGATACGAATTAACTCGGGATCCTTCTGAGGAAACCCAGGTAAGGTCACTGGGACCAGAAGTGGTCCCAGGAAGCAGGTCCTCTGGCCTGGGCCCCCGGATGAGCCTACTCACCCTGCAAATGTAACCAAGACTCAGCTGCTGGTGGCCAGGGCCATGGAGACCTTTTAATTTTCCCTCCCTTGCACCTTCTAGACAAATACCTGAATCACTGATGAGTGTTTTACTTTTGAAGAAGCTGTTTGGGCCTTACAAACACACTGTATTTTCTTTTGAAACTTATACATTGTTATCTTCTAGTCAATTAAATGTAAGATTTGTTTATTTCTTAAAATGGTAACCTTAGAGGCACTGTGCCATCTAGGTAACCTTTGCTTTTGTTTTGTTGCAAGTGACAAAATGCCCAAGTGAGTGTGGCTTAAACAATAAAGCTATGTAACTAGTTTCTATAACAACATGTTTGGAGGCCAGTCTGTTCACATTGCCAATGTCCTAGGTCAGTATCTCTGAGATGCTCTTGGTTTTTGGCTCATGGTCACAAAGTGGCAAGAGCGGCTCCAGACATCACATCATTAAACAGCATTTCCTTGGCAGAAAAGGAGGCCAAGCGGTCCCAAGTGGTCTTCTATTTCATCGTGGAAGAAAATCTTTCCCCACAGACCTCCCACAGGAATCGTTTACCAGAACAGGTGGTTTGCCCATACCCTAAGACAAAAACTGGCCAAGGGAAACTAAACTGATAGGACTGATGCAAACTCATCATAGCACAGTCCCTGGAATGGCTGCGGGGCCCATTATCTTCAAATACATTGTCACCTCTCCTCATACTCGAGCAAAACCAAGGTCCTAGCAAGAAGAAAGGAGTTGTAGGGAGATAGCTTCAGGTGTGCAGCCACCGGA
>PVKM010038429.1:0-14111 GCA_004027735.1 Carollia perspicillata
CCCAGCACCAAGCAACAGGCTTCTGCCTGGCCCATTGGGCACACCTGGACACCTGGTCAGAGAGGCGGTCCTGGTGAGAGGAGGTGGAGGCTGGTGAGGGGGGCAGCAAAGGTCAGCGGGATGAAAACCGGGCCCTTCCTGTCAACCACGGCCCCACCCAGACGTCCGTGAGCAGCTCACCAGGCCCATCCTCCCCCACTACACCGGCCCCTCCCGTACAGTCTGGGGCTTCCCCAGCAGGACCCCTGCTCAGGATAGCCAGGGGCAGGCCAGGAGGGTGGGCTACGGCCACGCCCACTGTCCTGAGCAGGTGAGGCAGCGGGACCCCCCACCTCAGTGACTTCTGGGAACTGCCGACACCATGCCCACCCACAGCTGGTCCTCGGCACACCACAGCAAATGTTGCCCTCTGGGGGTGGGCAACCTGTGTCCTGTTGTCCCCAGAAACACCCCAGGCCTGGGGCCAAGGCACAGGTGGGCCGCCAGCCGCACACAGCAGGCTCCCCTCCTGGCCTGACCCAGGTGCAAGCGAGCCAGACAGCACCCCCTCTGCATGTGGGACCAGGCTCAGGGGCAGGTGTCCAGCCTGTCACTCCAGGGCGGCTCAAGTCACAGCACTGCGGCCCAGTGCAGCTGGAGAAGGACGATCCATGCAGCTGGCCCTGAGCACCGGGCCCGTGCCGAGGGAGACCCTGCCGGGGCCATGTGTGCAGCGTGCACCACTCGCTGGGATTGCTAACTGCCACAATTACACGGGCGGCAAGCCGGAAACCACTCTGGAAGTCTGTAAGAGGTGTTCTCCTCTCCTGCCTCCTCCAACGCCTGTCCGCCCGGAGACAGAGGGCCTAGTGTCTCTGAGCAGCCACAGCGAGGCAGCCCTGCCACTCCGCACAGGGTGCTCCCCGGGGCCCTTGCACAGGTGCCCCCTCAGGCCCCAGCTGCACACAGACAAAGCATCCCCGGGGAAGGGAAGAAAGGAAGGCCAGAGGCGCAGTGACTGCAGAGGTGAAGACCCCAGGACCCCTGCCCCCCACAAAGTGCCTCTGAGCCCAAAGAGCCAGGCCCCTCATAGGCTGGGCAGCAGGGGACAGAGGAGGGACAGCCAAGGAGCCAGGCTGGGACCCGCACAGCCCGTCCCCAGGGCAGCCACGGCCTGCGCCTGCTGAACAATGCAGTTTTGAATTCAATTAAAGCGATTATCTGTTGTGCCAAATAAATTGTGTACAGCACATATCCTGCGGCACGCTACACCTCCAGGCTCATTACTCCCTAACTGTTTTCTCCTGTTTGTGCGCTCTCAAATTAAACTGCTGATAATATGCGCCAAAATAAAAAATGAGCACACCTTGTCCCAGGAAAATTGATTCTCCCTCTCCCTGAACCAGCGGTTGCCAGGTTTTATACACTCTGTTCCTGGTGATCATTAGTAATTCAATTTCCTTTTTATTAGCCCCTTATCTGCTGAGCAATATAGCGGCAGAGCTGACCTCTTTCGCACGGGTAAATGTTTAAAATCTCTTCCCTGATTAATTTTGCCAGTTAAGAAAAAGAGGAGAAATGGCCCGGCTCTCAGCCATCGCGATGAATAAAGCTTAATGTTGATTGTGATGGAATTTCTAATGCCAGGGAAATTGATTGAACGGGGCAATTACACGGCAACAGAAACGCAAGGGAGCCCGTCCCCTTCTCCTGGCCGTAGCCTTTTGGTTATTTAAAACAATCCAATTTGCAAGGATAATTATGTATTAGTGTTTTATCTGCCACTTGAAACGAACAGAGGAGTTTCGATACTAGCCTGGCATTAGCAGGTTATTGCTGCAAATTACTTGATATCTGCTTTCTTTCACATAAAGAGGAAATTAGGCAATCAATTACCAGAAAGAGGTGGACTGAGGGAAAACAGGGGCAAGTCCGCCCTCTACTGGCCACCAGGCTGCACGGCAGGGCTGAAGTGGGGACTTGGGGCTGGGCTTCTGCCCCCCACCAGCAACCACCATGGGGCTCCCTTTGCTCTGTCACCTTGAGATGAAGTGCACACTCACCGTGGCCCATGGGACATGGCACCCAAACAAGGGCAGGTGGGCAGCCAGGGGCCTGTAACTCAACCTCCTCAAGGCACCTGATGGCCCCACATCTACCCTCTAGGGACCACGCCCCCACAGCTCAGGCCGGAGCACAGCAGTCAGCACAGCCTCAGCCTCCTGCTCTGCCCTAAACCCTGTTACCTCCAGGTCCCAAGGCACCGGCCTGGGCAGCCACGACCACACAAGCCCCCAGGGGCTCACAGGAAGTAAAAAGGGGACACCACAAAACCAGGCGCACCCAACGAGTCCTGGCTCCCCAGGACAGCGCCAAGGTGGTCGCCTGCCTCCCTCTCGTCCACTCCCCATGGCCCCAGATTTATGCAACAAAGCTCCCCTCACAGACCCCCAGCTGGCAACAGCTCCCCCGATATGCTGCCATTGCCTCAGTGGGGCCACAGCCCAGGACGCTGCCCCCACGCTGCCCCCATAACACCAGTGACTCACACAGAGGGCAAAGCCGACCCTCCCAGGCCAGCACAGGCCCAGCTCGGGGCTCCCCAGAACCAGTCCTCCCAGGCCCTAGTCCTCATACCTTCCTTGGTGGGGGGATGGGCCCCGCCAGCAGGCGGGCCACACAGCCGCTGCCTGGTGACCTGCGTCAGGCCCTTGGTGGGGGTCTTCTTCTGAAGGGGGCTGCTCTTCCCTCTGAGCGTCTGCCTCCTACGCAGGCTGAACTGGCTCTTAGCAGTGGCCACGGGTGGGGGGCTGTTCTTCTTGTCCCCCGGAAAGCTGTGGAGACAAACAGGCAGCTCTCAACAAAACCCCTCCCCAGCAGGTGGCAGCCTACTCACCCCGGCCCACGAGGGTCCCAGCACCATCAACAGGCAGGGCTGTCGGTTCCTAGCCACTCGGGGAGGGTCCCAGGGTCCCTGAGCCAGGGCAAGCAAAGAGCAGAGTGCGGTAGCCAGCCCAACCCCCACCCAGTTGGTCAAGTGGGCCCCCAGCTCTCTACACAGAAGCTTCTCACACAGCTCCCCTGTCCACCCTCCTGAAACGTAGGAGGCCACCGTCCAGAAAAAGATGGGGCCACCCGCACAGGGAAAACGGGTCAAAGACCAAGGTGGGACAGGGGAAAGACCTGTGGAGGGGCACTCGCAGCGAGGGAGGGTGCGCCACTCTGTCTGCTGACAGAAGTAGGCTCTGTCAGAGTGGCTGCCACAGGTAAGTGCCTGACCCCAGACCAAGGGCCCGGCCACAGCACCATCTCTGAGCCTCCTCACAGCCCACAAGGGTAGAGGCCAGGACATGTGGTCCCTAGGCCGCCAGGGGGCAGCCTTCCTCCCTGGCGGAGAATGGCTCCTGCACCCTGCATTTGCTCCACCAGCACGGGGCCAGACATGAAGCCTCCTGCCTGTGGGCCCAGAAGAAAGACCACCCCAGCAGCCTCTCCCAGTAGGCGAAAGGGTGGGTCCACTTGTACCCACATCCCCTATCCCAGCCCAACTGGGGCCCCAGGCCAGGCCCTGGCCAGGCCGAGCCTCCCTCACTCCACAGTAAGCCAACCTCATGCTGACTGACAGAGCTCTGCTCTCACACAGGCCTGGCCAGGCAGTCGCCAGGAGCTGGCAGGTGACTCCATGCTTCTCCCTCCCACACCCCTGCAGGTGGGCTCTCCCAGTGGCTCTACATAGCAGGAAGGTGCGCCAGGTCCCCCTCCCCCACAGGACCCTAGGGTGGCAGCTGGGACACGCACTTAGCACTCCCCCGCCTCTTGATGATCTTGGTGCGGCTCTTCACTTTGTAAGCTGAGAGCCCTGGGGTCTCACTGAAGAGGGGCTTCAAGCCACTTGGTCCCACTGCCGGTTTGTCCCCTGCGGGGGACCTAGATGGGACTGGAGAGAGCTGGGATGCACAGTCCTTGCTGCCAGCCTCTGACTGCCAACGAAAGGAGGAAGACGAGGCTGAGGGGCTGGCAGCCTTCCACTTGTACTTGCTGGGGGCGGCTGACTTCCTGGGCTTGGCATCCAGGTCCGCTCTGGGCTGCGGCTTCTCCACACGCTCATCTGCACCACAGAAGGCCACACACGTGTTCTCTGCAGCCACTCTGGGGCTGAGGGCCCTCCGAGGGGCCCGGGGACTCTTTGCCGAAGCAGCCACCCATTTGTAGTTGTTTTTCCGGAACTTGGTCCGGCAGGACACAAGCAGTGAGGCCTCCCGGGCCTGCCTGGGTCCAGAAGCCAGTCTAGCTGGGCTTGCCACAGAGCCAGAGGGAGCTGGCTGGTCTGGGTGACCGGCATCCACTCTCCCGTCCCCAAGGAGCTGCGCAGCAGAGCGGGCCACAGGGAGAGAGCCCACCTTCCGGCCCAGGGCCGTGCCACTGCGTGAGGACTGCGTGGAAGCCAGGAGGTGCGCCTTGACAGAAAGGGCACTCTCACTGACTGTCCGTCGGGACTCAGAGAGACTGTCACTCAAGCTGCTCACAGACTTCACCACCCGGGGCTTGCCAGCCTCCTTCTGGCAGACCAGAAGGGGGTCCTCTGGGCCACAGGTCCCCTTGGCTCCTCCTGGCTTCGAGGGCTGCCGCTGCCCTCCAGGGGGCTCACCCTCACCTTCCCGAGGCCTGGGGCTGCTCCAGGGTGGGTCCTCATATTCTTCCGAAGAGCCCCGAGAGGCCCCTGTAGTGCTAGCCAAGCCGGGCTTTGACGGCGGCTTGATTTTGATGACCATGCTCTGATCTGAACTGAGCTGGACCTGCCTCTCCAGGACACACTGCTGGGGGTCAGGATCCCTACTGCCCCCGGCCCCAGGGGTTGGCTGCGCAGCACCATCGCCAGGCAGGTCCAAGGATGTCGGGGGGTGATTCACGAGGGAGTATTTCTTGCGCCACGCAGGCCCATGGCTAGGGGAGAAGCCCCTCCTGCTTGGACGAGGGTAGCGAGCACCGAAAGTCCTGCTGCTGCTGTAGGACGGTGGCTGCCACCGGGAAGTGGCTGAGGTGCCTGAGACAGGTGCATTGCCATGGAGGTTTTTGTAGTCGTCGATCAAACCTGAGAAGGCAGAATCACAGGCTTCACCAGAGGGTCAGAATAAAATCAGCAACGGTCCCTGACAGGGGTATCGGATGACAAGACATCTACAAACCCATCTCCCTTCCGGGCCCCTCAGAGGCTGAGAACCTCCGACAGTTCACCTAAACCTCCTGGGCCTGTCTCCTCCAGGAGCCCTTCCCCACCTGCCCCCCCTCACTCCTGTCTCTAGCTGTCCACCCTTAAGACCCACCCCTGTGGCATCCTAGTCCCTCTTTGCGGGGAATATTCTTCTGGGTCCACAGTCCTTTGTGGAGCAGCGTCACTCGGTAAGAAGAGACCAACGAGGTTTCACACTGTGCTGCCTTGGCAGGAAGGAGGCCCTCTGGCTTGCCCGCTGACAGAAAGGGGGCAAGTCTTCACCTCAATGACCTCCCTGCCTGTCACACAGGACACTGAGTGTCACACAACTGACAGCCCTGGGCACTCAACACTTGAGGAGAATGGCCCACAGTCCTCCCAGGAGAGAGGAGGGATGGTCTGGAGCCCCAGCTCCAGTGAAGTGGACTGATGAGACCAGCACAGGGCCTTCCTGAGGACACCCCTGGGGGGATGTCCTAGCACAGGTACAACCCAAGGCTCCAGGGCATTACAGCCCAACAGCTAGTAGAAAGCCCAAAGCCCCACGACCCCCAGTTACATCACTCCTTCACCACAGGCCCTGCCCCCACACCCAAAGAGAGCCACATCCAGACCCCGCGACGCCTCAGGGCAAATGTGATGAAGCCCAAGAAGTGGCCCAAAGGAGTGACCAGCATACCTAGACTCTCCCCTATACCTACTTTCCAAGTCCTTAAACCTTCTCTTTATAGGAATAACTTTAAAAGGATTTTCTAGAGTTCAGAAAGCCCAACTTGTGTCTAAAAATCTAAAAGTTTGGAAATTGAGGCCTGGGGAGTCTGGGTCCTGAATACTGACGGGAGTGTGACCGTAGAGAGAAATGGAGCGTCTGGAAAGAAACACCGCCCCCTCCCGGGTGCGCTTTGCCACCCCGCGCCAGAGCCCCCGCCCCCGCGTCAGGGCCTGGGAGCGCGGGGACGCCAAGTACTTGTCCGCCCGTGGGAGTGGGGGGCCGCCTCCCGCCAGTTAGTAAGCGACAGTCCCGCCGCAGCGCCGGAAGGGTCTGCGTTATCCGTCCAACGAAACCCGGGTACAGCGCCGACCCGGCCGGCCCGGAAGCCCCTCTGCGTCTCCCACCTCCTGTCTGACGCTACCTGCCTCCCCACCCGACCCCGCCCGGCGGTGGGGACTGCGGGCGGAGAGCGAGCCCGGTGAGGTGAAGGGAAAGAAAAGACACGCGACCCCCGCCCGGCCCGACCCACCCTGCAGGAGGCGGATCTGCCGCCGTAACAGCTCCTTTTCCTCCATCTCCAGAGACCGCGACGCCCGGCCAGCCCTCCGCGACGTCATCGCCGCGCGACAGTTTCCCTGTGGGCGGGGCAGGGCGGGGCGCGGGAGGCTCCGAGACTGCGCACTGGGGCCAGGCCCAGACCCCCTGGGACGTACGGTCGCCCTGGCAACGCCTGCGGGATTACGCACGCGCAGGGCTAGGGACCCGGAGCCGTCAGAGCGGAGCGCAGAGGAATCCCTGCTTCGTGCTTGGAGGAGAGGGCTGCAGGTGGTCACTTGCTGGAGGGGCTCTGGCGGGCTTCTCCGCCACCGGCTCTCCCTCCTTGCGGAACCGGGCGGGGGACCGAGACCCGGACCCCACCCCAGCCTAAGTTCCTTCCTCAGTCCACACCTGCCCTCCATCTTTAAGCCTCCCCCGCCTACCCAGCCTGCACCGCCTTAGGGATGTCTCCCCGCAGGCTCTCTGATGGGGCAGACGATTGGCAGGTTGGGACCCCGCCTCCCGGATGCCCCCTTGCCTTTATCCCCGCGTCGGGGAAGCAGGTAGTAACTGGGAGAGAAATGCGAGAAAAGCCCTCCAGACCCCGTAGGTCCTTCACCCCAGCATCACATCCCGCATGGACCCTCACTGCCAAGCGTGACCCTCAGACCCTAAGACGGATCCTCCCGGAAGAAAAGGTTATGCCTGCCGTTCCCATCATCAGGACAGTTCCACGAGGCTCTCAGGAACCACGACGGATAGGTGGCGTGACTTTCGCGACAGTCTTCCACATGCCCTCCTACTGGGCAAAGCTCGGGCAGTATCCCCGCCAGCGCCTGCGTGGAAGAGACCCCGGGCACAAGAGCACACTCACGACCCCTGAAGCAGGATCACGGTGCTGCCTCCCCTGCAGAGGCCCAGTGGGGTGGGGTGAGTGCTGTGCCCCCCACCCCCAGCCGGCAGAAAACCTGGGATGCCAGGCAGGACGCAGGAGACTACAGGGCCAGAGACCCCAAAAAGGAAGCAGGACGGATAGGGTGCCTCGGGGAGGGTCTCCTGGAGGCGGGGCCTGGTCAGTGGGATTTCCAACCAACTGCGCCAGCCCCCTCCTGTGAGCTTCGGGTGACTCCGGGCTGCCAGGGTAGTTTCTCCGCACCACCCCTGCCACCTCTGCCAGGCCTTCCTGCCCTCCACGCTTCTCCTGATTCCCAAGAGGCCTCTGAACCCGAGACCCCCCTGCTCTGGGGCCACCTGGGCAGGGCGCCTGCTGACTGCCGCCGTTGCCCAGCGATCTCCGAACGTTGATTGAGCCCCCCACGGGCAGGACCTGTGGACCAACCGTCGGAGCCGCAGCCCAAAGGGCATCAGGGTGCCGTCCTGGCTGCGGCCGAGGGTCTGGGGCAGCAAGCGGGAGGGGGGCCTCGCAAGGACTCAACTCCCCAAAGGAAAGGACTTTACGGACTTCGTCTGCGCTCAGGCCCCGCCGCCGCAGCCGGCCTGGCACCCCTTCAGTCCTGCCTGCTCTTCGCCAGGGGCACTCTGCAGAACTGTTAGCTGGGCACGAGTATCAGGTGGCTCGGGGCCCTGCTGAGACCTGGGCACAGGCGGAGCGGGGTGGGGAGGGATGCTGGAAGGATGGGATGGGCGGAGCTGCCCTGGGCGTGGTCTCCCCTGCAGTGTCCGGGCTGGCCTGCCCTGGATGTGGCGGCCAGAGCTACTACCGCTCCCGTTCAGGAGGGCGTGCCGGACTCCCGGGAGCCCGGAGTCCCGCCCACGCACCTACCTGGCCTCTGTACGGCCCTGGACTACTGGACCTCCCCTGGCTCGGAATGCAGATCTAGGGCGGGGCCCACCGAGCCCTCCTATGAAGCGTGGGTGGGTTCCTCGAACCCGCTGCCCCCTACTCCGTCTCACGCTGTCCTGGCCTTTTGTTCCTGGCTCAGCACGCAGTGCCCTCTAACCCCAGTGTCCCATCTCCTCCTCAGTATCAACCATCTGCTCCCTTCCTCCCAGGGACGCTGCCTTCTGCAGCTTCTTGGCCAGGCACTAGATCCGTATTCAGGAGGGTGGAGACGGGCCCAGAGACTCGAGCGCTTCCTGGTCCTTAGAGCCCGCTCAGCATGGCTGGCCCCTCCCCCTCGAACAGGCAGAGGCCCCTTCCCAGCCTCCCAGCCCTGTTCACAGCTGGCCATTGGGATCTTGGTGGTGTCCTTGCCAGTTTTTGAGCCTGAGGGTCTGCTCAGACCTTGTTCAGGGCAACCTCAAAGTTTCTGGCTGTCTGCCCCACCCGCCTTCCTTCTGCCTTCTTTCCCCACACCAGGCACACTTCCTGCCCCTCAGGCTGACCTCTGTCCTCTCTGAGTCAGAAACCCAGGAGACACCACCACTCTCGACAGTGCTGCTTGTTTTGGTTATTGCTAACGAGCTGAAGATGTAACAAGAAATAGCACGAGCCAGGCCACGTCCAGCCCCACCCAGCCCTAGGTCCCTTCAGCCAGGCAGGTGGGTGCAGTATGCCACACTGTCCCCAGTCGCTACGTGGATGGCACCTCCGCCTCAGACTGAGCTCCAGAGCTGTGCCGCCACCTCTACCCCATTTTCCCATGCAGCAGCCAAGGCCTTCAAGAAAGGCAAACCATGCCCTGGCTGGTGTAGTTCAGTGGATTGAGCTCGGGTTGCGAACCAGAGGATTGCCAGTTTGATTCCCTGTCAGGCACAAGCCTCGGTTGCGGGCCAGATCCCCAGTGGGGGGCCATGTGAGAGGCAACCACACATTGATGTTTCTCGGTCTCTCTCCTTCCCTTCCCCTCTCTAAATAAATAAATAAAATCTTTAAAAGAAAAAGAAAAACCAGGCTGGTCAAATCCCTGCTGGAAATCCACAGTGAGGTCACACCACTGAGGAGGCTGCCACCTCCTGACCTTGGCCTGCGGCCTGCCCAAAGCAGAGACAGATAAGGAACAGGTACTGGAGGCCCAAAGGAGCTATGGCTGGGGAGGGAGGAGCTGGCTTTGCTGGAGGAGGAGGGCCCTGAGGCTGGACCAGCACACAGAGGCACACAACACGTACAGACACGCATGCCACACAAACTGCACACACATGTAAACACATTCAGCCTTGCTCAGGCTCTGGGAACCTCCTGCCACCATCAGCAAGGATGCCCTCTCTCTCCAGTCCGTGGCTACAGGGGCCAGATCAGACCTGGCAGTCCCCTGCCAGGCTGCTGAGCGCCCAGCCCCCAGAGGCCCTCAGCCAGCAGAGCCCACAGGCCTGCCCACTAGGGCCCCAGCATGAGGGGGGCCGCAGGCAGGCACCAGAGCAGACCAGGCCCCTCCCCACCCAGCCCCTGGAGGGCTGCTTCTGGGCCCTGTAGCCAGGGCACTCAGCTGTTAGGGACTTCTGCTGGACTCGACCATTCTGGGTGCTGCAGCTGCACCACACCGGCACAGCAAGCTACCTTCTGGGTCACTGTGATGCCTCTTGTGGTAAGAGCACTTGGCACAGGTGCTGACCCACACATGCTGATGGGGTGACTGAGTGTGCAGAGAGCTTTGGGGAGGGGGTGGGCGAGTAGGGCCAGCAGCCCCAGTGCGGGCTCTGTAGAGCCCCAGGATAGCGGCCACGGTGAGATGGGTGGGAGGAGGGCTGTGGGGCCACACTGCCTGGTGCCGGACAGGGCTCACCAGTGGCCCAGGACAGCAGGGGTGCTGAGGGGCCCATGCAGGCCTTATGAAGATATAACTCAGCCCTGGCTGGGTAGCTCAGTTGGGTATTGTCCCTGCACCCCAAGGTTGTGGGTTCAGTCCCAGTCAGGGCACACACAGGAATCAATCAGTGAATGCATGGATCAGTTGGATCAGTGGAATGACAAATCTATGTCTCTCTCTCTCTCAAATCAATAACTTTTTTAAAAAGATGTAATTCACATGCCATATAATTCACACATTACAGTGTAAAACTCCATGGGTTTCAGCACATTCAGGGTTGCACAACCCTCACCGCAACCGGAGAGAATGTTGTCATCACATCCCCACCAGCCAATCCTCCCCCTGGGCTGTCCTTGGCAACTGCCTGCCTCTCCGTCCCCACAGATTCTCCTGCTGCAAACATCCCCATGCGCAGGCCTCGGGGGACACACTGTCCTCCGAGGTGACTTCTTCCACTCAGGGTGACGTTGTGTGGTCAGTAGACGTTGTCCTGGCATCAGAACGCCGCTCCTCTCTCTGGCTGCCTACCACTCCACACGGCCCTTCTCCAGACGGGTTTCCCGTTTCATTTGCGCACATCAGCCCCAGAACATGAGGGTGTGTCCAGGTCTTGGAGGTCATGGGCAGTGCTGTAGAACCCCTCACGGGCAGGCTTTGCATGGACGTGTCTCCCTCTCCCTGGGGTACACACCCAGGAGTGGGCTGGATGAGGCGGGGCTGCGGGCTCCCTCCCCTGCACGCCTAACGGGTGTGAAGCAGCATCTCACCGTGGTCTGATTCGCACCTCTCCATGTGCTTGTCGGCCGTTAGTAGTTTTTCTTCGGAGAAATGTCTGCTTAGCCCCTCCGCCTGCTCCAAAGTTTTAGAAAGAAAGCGCGGAGCAGGCGCTGCGGGCGGGCGGCGGCTCGGGCATTTCCGGGAGCGGCAGGAGGTCTCGCGCAGCCTTCTCTGGTTTCACTTTTGGGTCTGGTCTCCTGCGGACTGAGCGCGCCCTCGGCGACTCCGGAGCACACTCCGGGTGACCCCGGCCCAGGGCTTCCTCGCCTCGCTTCGTGGGCTTGGAACCGGGGCGCCACGGTTACGGTGAGCTGCACCCCTCGCACCCCAGTAACTCCGCTCTTGCTGGATAGGGTGACGACCTGATCCCGGCACCCTCTCAGGACTCCCCACAATCCCGGACCGCTTGAGGAAGCCCAGGGCCTCTGGCAGGTGGCCCCCTCACCAGCCAGACCGGATTTGGGCTTGAGTCCAGGGCGGGCCCTCCACACGCCCCTTAGCCCATCTCTGATTTCAGGCCAGCCTGGGGGCCCAACGACCTCCTCCTGGAGAGCACTGGCTGGCAGCTCTGCGGCCTGGCGTCCAGGTCTCCTGAGTCCTGGGTCCCTGCACTTTGGTCCCTAACCCCCGAAGTCTCAGCCTTGGACAAGTGGCTCATGAAGCCCAGGCCCAGAGAAGCCCTAGTGGACATGCCTGAGAGCTGGGACATTCCGTCTAAGTCTTGCCTAGGCCCTGTGCCACATCCCCAGAGGTGGTGGCTTGTTTCTTCCCTCATGCTCTGGGCACCTCGGGGTTCGGGGGCAGCTGCCACAGCTGATAGAGCATTGTCCTGGGGTCACTCCAAAGCCCCCGCCTCGCCCCGCCCTCCCTCAGTGGTGGCCCTACGCCATGCTGGGCTGATAAACTGATGGAGGCCTTGGGTGGCCCAGGGTCCCCTCACCCTGCCCCCCATCACCAGTAGTCCAGGACGTGCTTGGGTCAGTCGGGCACTCTGGTCCTGGAGCCGATGGTGTGCCTGGCCTCCCAGCCCCGTGGGAAGGGCCTGACCCATCTGCCCCCTCAGGAGCATGGCGTCAGCCTTCGAGCGGGTGGTCAAGAGCGTGGGGCTGGAGCTGGACCCGAGCAGAGAGCTGGTCCCCATGCACAGCCTGCAGAGCTCCGCCAGCTTCCAGCCCTACTGCCTTCTGAGCAGGAAGGCGAGCTCGAGGTTCTTCAGACGCTACACATGTGTCAACCTGTCCATCAGGGACATCCTGGAGCCAGACACACCGGAACCAGGTACCCACTGGCACTGACTCAGAGCCCCTCTGGTGGAGGAATGTGGGGGCCAGCCTGCCGCCTGCCCTGGGCCCGTTCAAAGGTCCCTGCGCCTGGGGGGACAGGCACGGCAGGAAGGGTGGGGTCCTCAGCTCTGGCCTTGTTCCAGCTGTCGAGCATGTTGGTCCCTTCTACTTCCAAGACGCCGTGGATGGGCATCTGGGGGGCAGCGTGGAGGTGGTAGCCCCGGGACAGGGGAAGATTTCGGGCGGGGCTGCGGTGTCTGGCAGCTCCAGCGCCTCCATGAATGTGTGCAAGCTGCAAGTGCCCGCCAACACCTGGGTGGCCATGCTCCGAGAGAGGTGAGCTGTCAGGGCAGGGCCTGGGGAGTGGGGGCGGGTGGCGGACTGAGCCCCAGGTCACTGAGAGGAGGCAGGACTGCTGGGGTGGAGTGAACATGGGGACTGGGGGACAGTGGTGAGGAGAACGGTTACCTCAAGGTGGAGAATGAAACCTGGACCCAGGGAGTGAAGGGAGAGAGCACCCCCGTGCGCAGCCAGCGGGGGTGGGGGTAGTGAGTGCCTCTAGGGCCAGCAGGTGTGCACTTGTCCCTGCTGGGCCCTCGTCCCTTTTCCCTGCACCCCTGCTCATCCACAGACACCTAAGAGTCAGGAGTGCCTAGGGCAGGAGTGACGGCCACCCCACCCCACCAAGCTCCTGGTCCCCTCAGCCTCAAACCCCTTGTCATCCCCACTGGTGGGCACAAAGACCGAGGCCTGCGGCAGGAAAGCCAGTGCCTTGGTGGGGGTGGGGGGGAGAGTGCACACCCTGAGCCTCCTTACCCACCCGCCTTTTGCCACAGGCGCCTGCGGCAGCCTGAGCACAAAATCCTACGGGAGCTGCGGAACCGTGGGCGAGACGTGTTCGTGGTGACGGAGGTGCTGCAGACCCAGAAGGAGGTGGAAGTCACCCGCACCCACAAGCACGAGGGCTCAGGCCAGTTCTCGCTGCCCGGAGCTATGTGTTTCCAGGTGCGGAGCACAGTTGGGGGTGGGGCAGGAGGGCCGTGTCGCCAGGCAGGTCACTACACCAGCCTATGGCCACCTCCCAAGCCAGAGCCCAGTTCTGAGCCCAGATCCACCCTTCAGGGCGAGGGCAAGGGACACCTGAGCCGGAAGAAGACGGTCACCATCCCCTCGGGCAGTGTCCTCGCATTCCGGGTGGCCCAGCTAGTATTTACTGGCCTTGAGTGGGGTGAGTCAGGGTTGGGGTGACCTCTGGGGCCCAGGCTCTGGGGCAAAGACACAGACTCTGAGGCCTGGGAAGAGCCATCGGCTGGCTGGGGACGTGCAGGCACCTGGCTGCACAGACCCTCCTGGCTGAGGGTCCTGTGCCCTGGCATGTGGGAGGCTGGCACGCGTGTGCAGAACCGTGTAGGGAGCCCTGCAGGCGAGTGGAAGGCTGGGAGCCCTGGCCGACCTGCCTCCTCCATCTCTGTTCCTGCCCGGCTGCCAGACATCCTCTTTGTCCCAGAGAAGAAACGGAGAACCTTCCCGCTGCCCCAGACAGGTGAGGCCCATGGATACCCCCCAAGCGTGGCCCTGGCAGCTGGGCAAATGCACTGGGGCCATCTCCTGCCCAGTGTGGTGCAGCCAGCAGATGCCTGAGGGCTAGGCACGTACGGGTGTGTGCATGCAGGTGCGTGCACCATTCTGGCAGGGCCATGCCCCGGCCCTGGGCCACCAGTGCTCGGGTAGCGGTGAGGGGCTGTGAGGGCCCAGGGGAGGCCTCAGTCCTCTGGGGCTCAGGGACCCACCCCCACCCTGACAAGCTCTGTTGCAGCAGGCGACCAGCCGCAGCGACTGTCCTCCCTCTCCGCCCTACTGAAGTCCATAGGTGATCACCTTGGGTTCCTGTCAGGTCAGTACCT